>PQWD01008199.1:104418-280052 GCA_019425675.1 Leucinodes orbonalis
CTCTATCGCAGATAGTATTGATTGAGAATTAAAGATGTATGTTTGAAAACCTCGGCATAGGGCGTCGCAGAGACATGCCCCTTACGAAACTAGTAAGCTATAAATACCAATTTAAAAGTTCAAAATCATTTTACTTATTTAGGTAGAGTTTAAAGGATGCCGCTATTATCGTATATAGTGCTCTTCCTTTCTAACTCAATTTAAGTAACGATCAACGTTGAATCTCGTTCTAGAATACGGGCCTTATAGGTAGTAAAATGAAATTTTACACGATCAATTTTAATTCCATTTGGAGCATTGGAGTGCCCAACAATAGACTCTCAATCTTATGGCGACCAGACGAGAGATGAAGATGCAGTCTAAACGATGCGTCACTACACCGCACCGTCACTTCAATACGAAGTGTACTAAAGGAGCGATCGAACAGAACAGATGTCCGAGGTGTTTTGAGGACATGTCTGTTAGGTATAGCCAGCTGACTAGTCTGAAGACCAACAGTGAACATTAGGTTATTCGACGAGTTATATACCGCTACACCGATTCTCGCTTCAAGCTTAGCGAAACTCGTGAGCAAACTTCCATCTGATACCCCGGAAGTCTAAAGAAAGTATATTGCAGTCATTTCGGTTACTCTCCCCACTTTCACTCCTCACAACTTTTAAACGGCTCAACCGATTTTCATCAAACATGTCTAAGAACACTCGCACATAAGTCCCTTTAATACAAAAAAACTAAATTGAAATCACTGCATGTGTCCACAGACAGACAGACACCAGACAGACAGACACGTCAAACTTATAACACCCCTCTTTTTGCGTCGGGGGTTAAAAAAAGACTAAGGTACGTGGGATGAAAATATGTGAAAATTCTCCGACCATATGCAGAAACTTCTTCAAGAACAGATTCCATCAAATTCAGTAGATGCTTTAACATTTATATTTCCATCTCGAAAAAGAACACCCTCTTGTGAGTTTGTTGCACCCATTGTTAACACGCCTGAAAAGATTCGTAGCGATGGATGTACACCTGTACCGGAACCTGGATGTTCAGGAATTGTCTCCGATTTTCGGCTAGATGTAGCTACTCAGAGAAGTGACATAATGCCGCTAGAGACTGAAGTAAATATTCGACAAAATACTAGCCGTGACAACTCACCTGATCCGAAACAGGGATTCTTAACCTCCACATCAGTCCTTTAGTGTTAAGACCTATACCGAATCCTGTCAAACAATGACCACGCGTAAACGGTAATTACAAAAATCGGAATATTAATTAGTACCCGATCAAGGAAGATCAAAAGATGAAATATGACAAAAATAAAGTTAAAAATATTAATAAAAGACTGAATGATAGGTCAAAAAATATTCCTAAGAAGACTAATACGAAACTGAGAAAGACAAAAAATCTGCTAAGAAAGATATATAGCCAAAGAAGCTATTGAAGATGCTGGTAAACCACTTGAAAATTGGATTCAATGTGATATTTGCCAACAATGTGTCACGAAGATTGTTCTGCTTTTGATGGCACTCAAAGGTTTACTTGCAACATTTGCCAGTCTTAATTTTCTAATTTTATATAATATACTAATAAGATTTTTTCAGTTTTTCAAAGTTATTTTAGTTTACAGAGAATAAATATGGGTATCACTTTACCAAGTGTTGTATCCGCTTTACCCGGGGTATCGGGCAAAGCGAATATTTTTGTATATTTTAAAATTTTAATTACAGTTGATTTATGCTTAAATGCTAACGGTAGCTGATATTCTAATTCGTAAGAGGAATAAATAAAGACTGATTTGTGATAATTATTTTGTTTTATTATTGTATAACTTTCCTGCTATAAGCTTAAATACTTTGCCCGGACTTCCCCTATAGGATGACATGGTAGACGAAAGTGGATTCCTGTGGTGTTTAATGTATAAAATCAGCAGAAAGTGCTATGTAGTTAAGTAGTTTTGTTTTTAAAAACTTAATTACTTAATCGGTACAATAAATATTCAAAAGGATACATATTTATTTTACCATTATTTTCACAAATTCGGAAGTGTCTCTCGCGCAAATTCTCAATTTATAAAAAATAATATTAGAAACCTCAAGCTCTACACATTGATACCCCACACGTGGGGGTACATGAACATTTTGAGTTTCAGTTCAATGTATGGGAACCCAAAATATTTTTTTTTTAGTTTCTTATCAAAACCTTATATTATTTATAGCGGTTCACAGGATACATATTCTTACAAAGTTTGAATAGTGTGGTGCTCATAGTTTCGGAGAAAAATGGGTGTGATATACGGATGGACGGACAGACAGACAGACTTGACGAATCTATAAGGGTTCCGTTTTTTGCCATTTTGCCATTTGCTACGGAACCCTAAAAAGATAGCAAATTTCAATTACATCTTAATTATTGTTAAATGTTGTCACTTATAATAATAGTTATAATACATTAGACAGTTCAAAACTAAAAATATTTATATGGCAATGGCGGCGAGTCTCTTGCAAAAATGGTTGTGTAAAGTCTGTTTCACGAAAGAAGTCCCGCAGACGTTTCGCCACTGTCGCCAGACGGAATGATACCAGTACTGAGAAAAGTATTAAGGATACTTTAAATTTAAGGATAATTACTAAAAAGTATCTAAAATGTTGAATAAGATAAGTTTAATATTTTGTACATTAGAGAAACAAATACATATTAGTATGTTGTTAATTTATATTTACCCTTTAACTGGCGCAGTTGCATATATTCAACAGACAATAGATTTCCTATTGTATGTTGTATTTATTGTGTCTGGAATCACAGCGGTAAATAGGTAAGGAATAAAATAATACTACCTACTTTTCATACATTATGTTTCTGTTAAGTTGATGTATGATTGAATATTGGTATTTAAATATTTTACTTTTACTCAGGTTGCTCCGGCAAAAGCTAAAAATCACTGATTCACTCTTTGAGTGTAAGTTATACTGAGCTATTGCCCTTTTGCACTGCTGCAAAATGTATGTGTGGTTTGCAGTTTAATAATAACATATTAGTAATGTTTGTGTTAACAATGATGTTGTGTATTGGTTTTAAACTTTTTTTATGTATTTACTAAGCATGTATGTCTTTTAGTGCAATTAAACGATTATCTATTATAATTATAATATGTATTTTCTAAACTTGCCATAATTTACTTAATGTTGTTTTCTTTGCATAAATGGAACCATTAAAGATAAATTTGATCGGATGCCGCTTTCTTACTTTTGTGTTACTTGTATCTTTTATCCGGCCCATTAGCAATTAAATTACGAAAATTATAGTAATTTTATTTATTATAGATAGCTAATTTAGATAATGTCTTAATTATTGATAAAAGTTGTCTCTCATAATAAATTAGACTGTTCAAAAGAAAAAAATCCAATAAATACGGCAAAAATATTTATATGGCAACTCAGAAAAGTACCTATTATGGCGGCAAGTCTCATGTAAAATTGCTTGGATGGTATTAAATTACGTTGATTTATTAATCCACTTGCAAGAACGGTTTTAACGGTATTTCAAATCGAACTTTTTCACAACAATTGGTATCATGAACAATCGATAGAACACTTTGACGCAGCTAAAAACAGAAATTCACCGAAAATTATTTATCATATTAATCATTTTAATTTATAAAATTGGCAAAGACAATATGGCTGTTCTGTCAAATTTAGTTCAGACATTCTTGGACTTCTTTCGTGAAACAGCCTTTAGGTCTTTTAGTTGTGTTATGAACGCATCGGAGTAAAGAAATAATCATTTATAGAGATTTTACATTTAAATAAACCTATTAAGTGATATGTTAAAATACAAAGGGATTATTCTATTTCACTCTATGATTTCGCACTTTTTCAAAACAATTTTCTATCTTAAATATTATAATAAAAGCATTTCCATAGCATTTCTTTTGCGTTCCTGAACGTAAACGTATAAGAAGACATTACGTTCAAAAACGTATGTAGTTTTTTGACACATCATGAATTCATGATTCTCCATAGAATTTCGGTGTCTGGATGTTACAAATTCTGTCCTAGGATTTCCGAAACCGTTTATCTAGTCTTGTAAAGTCTAGAAATTCATTTAATAGTTAAATAGTTTGCCTCTCTGTCCTATTTAATCAAACCATACGGCGCACTTTAGCTATCAAACTGCTGGAAAGTCACCGCTTGCACTGATTCTTTTCGAAATCACTTGTTAATCGCAATTTATTAGTGCTTTTCTCTTCAAAATGACTGAAACATCACCTGATGAGCCTAGCTCTAAGCGTAAAGACTTCATCTGTGGTGTCGTAGAAGGTGATATAAGTTTTTACTCTTATTTTGTATATGTTAGTGCCTGGTATTATATCTAGGTATGTATGAAATGCCTAATATAGTGACAAGTGAATGACCTAGGCTCTATATTTTGCAGGCTTCTATGGTCGACCCTGGACTACGGAACAAAGGAAGGATCTATTCCAAAAGTAAGTGTTTCTACAAAAATACAACTTAATGTGTATTATCATTAATGTTTGATAACAAAATTATGTCAACATTGTTTAATGTAAATGTACACTTAGTATAGTTTTATTTATTTTTATGAGTATAACAGGTTTTTTTAATATGATGCAATCTTAGACCTATGAAGTTAATGGCATCTTTCCAATAGTGTACTGTATTTGTATTTATAGTAAATATTTTAAGGAAGTATTTTCAAGCCTACCAAATATTTCATATCATATTTGGAGTCTAGGTCTGAATGGCAGGAATAGATCCTCTGTTTCACAATTGGGAGCATGATAAATGCTTTGAAAGTTATTCATGTGTGAGATTTCTCAATAAATTGTTATAACATGTATAAGTTGGTTTACTTTTAGATATGAGGTACTTTTTTATTTCTAATTAGATTTTATAAAATAAAAATTAATTTATGTTTAAAAATATGGCATAAAACCCTACTCATATCAATTGGTCTTGCTGTATTGTGGAGTGATAACACATGCATTTATTATTTATTATCATTTTACAAATAATCTGATATTAAGGATCTAACATCCATCGTATTGGTAGACTAGTACAGGAAGGTGTTGACATATAATTATATAGAGTTGTTGGTTGCCTTCAGTAATTCTCTGTCATGGTCACATATCACTTACCATCAAGCTAATCTAATTACCTAATAATTTAAAAAAAGTGATGCAAAGAAGGAAACAATAAGAATGAAAGAAAGTGATGGAAGTCCAGTGTGTTGTTTATTATTAAGAAAGATGTGCTAAAATCTGATAAGCCCTTTAGTGCGTATAAGTAAAATGTACTGTAGTAGATCCAATATTAGAATGTGTGTGTATACTTGTTAGTCATTGTATTGTATGGGTTGACAAGTCTCCAACTACACTTATGGTCACTGGGTTCAAAGCAGGTAGATTGTAGGCTTCATTAAAGACTCAGGCTTCTTACACAATGGCTATGAGTGGTAAGCCACTTAGTGGGCCCAAAGCAAATAGATAAACCACTCTTCACAATAGGAGCCTGGAGCAATGGCCTGACTATCATCTGAAGCATAAAGGGACTTGAGAGTACAATTTTTGGTCACCCATCAACAACTAACATTGCTATTATCAACTAACATTGATATAATTGCTATTTGACAACCATTTGCTGTTGCGGTTGAAACGTCGACTGCAACACCAAGGGTTCAGAGTTCAAACTCCAGGCAGTACAAACATTTGTGTACATGAACACGTCTGTTTGTAATGGTCTGGGTGTTTTTTATGTATAATATGTATATATTTACAAAAAAAATAAGTTTTATGTTTATCCATTGTTTAAAACTCATAACACAGGCATCATGCTTAACTTGGGGCTAGATGGCGCTGTGTGAATGTTAGTGGATATTTATTAATTAATGTTTTTAACTTGCATAATTGCAACCCTATGCTAACCCCCACTGGCTTTAAGAGCTGTTTCAAACAATCCTCAATCTAATGTAAAAACATGCCCACTTATGTAAAAAAATGTTGGAATTTCTAGGCTTAAAAAATGGAACATGGATATGTATGTCTACGCTCCAAAAGACGACTACAAGCATCGAGCGTACTGGCGGGAACTATATACAGTGGAAGAGGCAGAACACCTGACTTCCCTTATATCAGCTGCAAAAGAGCAGGGTATCATATTCTGCTATGCACTATCGCCGGGTCTTGACATTACATATAGTAGCCAAAAAGAAATTACTACATTGAAACGGAAGCTTGAACAGGTGATTATGAATTCAAAATTATATTTATAATGCATACTTAACAAACCAGTGTTTGACTTAGAACTTAAAACGAAAAACCTTAGCAAATAAAATGTTATATATATTTTTTCAATTTGTGAACACTAGAAATTAAAGTAGGAATAGTTATTTGCTGAATTGATATATTTTTATTTATTATATGTATTTCAAATACTGTAATTGACGTTTGGGTAATAAAGTTTATTTTGTGTCTGCATGAATCATCTATGTTTCAGGTATCCCAATTTGGATGTACTTGTTTTGCTCTGCTATTTGACGACATTGAGCCGGAGATGAGCGAGGCTGATAAGCAAATATTCCAGAGCTTTGCCCATGCACAGGTAATTGTCTTACTATTTACTTGTACTGTAGCTTGCTTTTTTGTTGATTGTCTTATCAGTACTTGTGAAATTGGCTGCATTGTTTTCATATTCAAAGCTATAAAAATAAATAAAGCTCACGCCTTGGTCCCAGAAGGGTAGGCAGAGATGATGAAACGCCACTTTGCACGGTCCTGACATACTTCCCTAGCTTCAATCACATCCATCAATCTTTTCATACAAGCTCTTTTATTCCTCTTACTTGGACCCCAGCCTTCTTAAGGACTTGACCAATTTGTTCAAGGTAAGTCCTTCTGGGTAGTCCCGTGCTCGTGTATCCTTCCACATTCGCACAATACACCTGCTTTGCTATTCTTTTTTCACTCATGCGCTCCAAGTGTCCATACCATCCTAACATACCTCTTTCTACTTTTGACACTACATCTACTTTCAGACCACACTTTTATCTAATAACAGCATTCCTAATCCTGTCACACAATTTCACACCACATATTTGTCTTAACGATCGCATCTCTACCGCATTTATTTTACTTTCGTGCTTCTTCTGCCATACCCAACATTCACTACCATACGTCAACGTAGGAACCAGAACAGCATTATGTACAGCCATCCTTGCCTTTTTAGACACGGTTTGGCTGCACACAAGGCCGCCAATTGCTCCGTTAACCGAATTCCCTTTCATAACTCTTCGTTCAATGTCTTTATCACACTTACCATCTCTTGTAAACACGCTTCCCAGATATAGAAACTCTTCTACTTGTTCAACTTTCTCGCTTTTAATCATAATCTCGCAATCAGACATAACTTCATCTCTTTCAAAAGCCATAACTTTCATTCAAAGCTTGTTGATTAAAAATTAAATATTATTCATAAGAAACTTAAAGTTATTAAAAAGCTTGACAAGTGTGCTTTTTGCATTGCATATCATCCGGCTAGAAGTGTTTCTATGCTATGCGGTCTCTACTTTAGAACTAGTTTTCTCCAATGCCCATTGGTTATTTAATATAAGGTGGTAGATTCGGTACTGAGTCCTCTATTTAGGTACCACCACAGTTCCATGTATTGTCCTGTTAAATATGTGTGTTTTGCACTTCTGTATTTCGGGTTGAGACCTAACATCGGTTGTCTCCGGTTTCGGGCGCAGTGCGGCATTGATGGGAGAATAACGACTTTATATCAGCTCTGTCATGGTCAGGTGTATCACTTACCATCAGTGACAGGTAACAAAAAAAACTTATACAGATAATTTTTTCAGGTATCCGTAACAAATGAAATTCACCAGCACCTGGGCTGTCCACGGTTCCTGTTATGCCCCACTCAGTACTGCTCGACGAGGGCTGTGCCAACCGTCAACACCTCAGAGTATCTCATAACATTGGGCACTAAGCTGTCCCAGCAAATTGACATTATGTGGACAGGTAATGGAGTTTGATTATATTACAGGGTATAAGATACTATATATGATGAGCGGCGATTTCTAATTTCACCAATTTTTCGCTGAAAGGAAGCTCAAATCAAAATTTACAGTATAATCTTATGTCTTAATGATAAAAAACTATTTTAAATATTTTATTTAATTTTACATACATTAACTGTATTTTTAAAACCGTTGGTGGTGATTTGACTTTTTTCAAAATGTCATTCTGTGATTAAGATCGCATATTAATTAAAACAAGTTACAGTATTAATTTAATACATTTCAATGACTTTTTACTTTCAGTCGACAAAAGCAGAATACGCAAATTAAACTGAAAAATTTTAATTTTATACAATGTCATTTGTAAGAATTGCAAATACTTAGATAATAATACTAGCTTTGTGTTATCATTTTCAAACGTAACAGGCCCAAAGGTGATATCAAAGACGCTGACAACGGAGTGCATAGAGGAGATAACTCAGGTGCTCCGCCGGCCGCCTGTTATATGGGACAACCTGCACGCTAATGACTACGACCAGAAAAGGATATTTTTGGGTAAGAGATTGCTGAAAAACTCATTTAATCCGAGGATACATATAAGTGTGTGCACATAATACATTTTTTACAGTGATATGAAGTTTCACTTGTTTTACACTATTAATACACACATGTCACTGATGATATGCACAATCACGAAGAAATGTCAATAAAAAAATGGCCGAGCCACTTGACACATGTTTGTTATTTTTATATTTATAACATAAATATATTCATTAAAATTTTGACCTTAACGCGTCATAAAAATGTACATAATTGAAAGCACGAGCATACACTAGACTCTCATACCCGGTAATTTAGCAAGCTATAGTGCCTTCATCCCAGAACACAGAAGTGCAAAAACACTCGTATTTTACGGGCAATACCTGGCACCAGTGTTGCCGAATTATCGATAGTGACCTCGAATATATCCATTGTTTTGGCAATAGTATCGATACTATCGATAGTCAATTAGACAATGAGCTTTGATAATATCGATGGTATCGAAAAAATTTAAAGTGAAAGCAAAGTAATAAATGAATCCTTAAAAAGTTGTATATGTTTTCTATCCCCCAGGACCGTACTGTGGACGGTCCCCCGAGCTGATTCCACTTCTTCGAGGCGTACTGACAAACCCCAACTGCGAGTACAATGCCAACATGATCGCGATACGGACCCTCGCGCACTGGGCTAGCTGCAGTTTGGATGCGCCCGCGCATAGTAAGTAAAATATACCATATATTTGGATGATGATTAGAAAACATGTATATTCGTATACGTTTTATTTTTTTTTAGGCTTGACAGTGTGTCGGCATTGCGTTCGGTAGGTCGCGAGCTGCTGGTAAAAGTTAGCACATACACACAATAATAATAATAAACATCCACAGACATTCACACAGGTCCGTAATATGGGTTATTAACAACTGATAAAACATACTTATTTTTTTTAAATACATACATATTATACATAGAAAACACCTAGACTAATACAAAGGCACACATGTTCATGCACAAAAATATTTTACTGCCCGGGGTTTGAACTTGGAATCCTTGGTGTAGTCTCAACCATTACTTATAACCGCTCGAACGTAGCACGCGCGTAGACAATATATTCGTCTATTGTTTGTTGTGTTTTTCCACCTGTTTGTGCACGGCATAATGTGTGCTTTAATTTGGTGAATTTATTGCCAACAAATATGATTCCGTGGTTTGCAGTGGAGGCGGTGTCGTGGGATATAAAATTGGAGCGTGAGAGTGAAGCGGGCGTGTGCGAAGATGACGCGTCGTTGCCTCTAGGAAAACACGTGTACCATCATAGGCAGGCTTTGAGGTATGTCTACTTTAACAGGTGCATGGGGCACCGGTCAATGAATGTATTTTTTTAAAATTGTATTTATTTATAGGTTTAGCAACAGTATCAAAATTAATATTAAAAGATAGAAATAAAGTGGGCTGGTCACGTATGTCACAGAGCCGTTGGGGCAGACGAGTTCTGGAGTGGAGACCGCGTCTCGGCAAGCGTAGCGTGGGACGCTCTCTGGCCCGAAGGACCGACCACTTGCGAAAGGTCGCTGGTGAAGGCTGGATGAGGAAAGCGGAGGACCGGGATATCTGGCGCAAAATTGGGGAGACCTATGTCCAGCAGTGGACTGCGATAGGTTGAATAGTAGTAGTAGTAGTTAAATTTGTATACCGATAATAGCTAAACACAGCATTCACTTAGTCTAAACTTGGTTACTAAAGGTAATGTTTTAAACAAATTTACAATTTTATTTTCCTTATGCAATATAATATTGAAGCAAAAGATAGGAATTGATTTTTTTATAGTGACATGATTCCAGGCGGTTGAAAGTTTATTTAAAAAAGATTATACCACAAATAAATCTTATTTTTAGGCAAGCAATAGAAGAGTGGCTGCCGGAGTTTTCCATACCAAAAACTGCACAAGGCCCAGTTATCAAACCGCAGCCAGCAATAACAGGTAATATAATTATTTAAAATACAATGGGCATTGTTATAGGTAGAAAATACAGGTCATGTATGGTCACAAATGTATTGACAAATTTATAAGATAAAATATGCAAGCACGTGCAACTGGAGGACCCTGCATTTCAGGACTTCAGGACCCACTCACAGATTGAGGATGAGATTCAGGGCATTTGCCATAGTGTGTGTGCGTGCGTGTGTGTGTGGATGCGTGCGTAATGAATATTAAATTTATATCATCATCATCAGTTCATTAAACGTCCTCATCGAGGGGCACGAGCCTACCCGTATAGGGTGATTAGGCCTTAGTGCAGATTGGACGACTTCACACACAACCTTTGAATATCTTCGCAGGCGTGCGTGAAGGTTTCCTCACGATGTTTCCCTTTCCCATAAGAGCGTCGGATAACGTACATATCGCACCTCTTATATTATAGGGGCACAATTCGAAAAACATGATTGTTGGGAAAACGCGTTTGAAGATTCTTGAGCGCTTCTGTTCTCACAAAATAAGTCATAAATAAATTAAAACATTAATTGCAAAATAATAAAATATTATAAGAGTATGTCTGTTAGTTATTTATGAATTACTTATCGCATATTTAGTTTATCCCAGCATTATTAAAATGACACACTACTCGGAAATATGAAAAAGGCATAAACTAAGTTTTCGCGGCTTTATTGCACGTTCTGACTCTTTGTATTAAGAGCGTCATGTTGATGTGTTGATTTTGGGCCCGTTTATAAGTCAAACTCAAAAACGCTATTTTTTGAGTTGTGCTCCTATAACTAGTATGAAAGGTGCTATATAATTTCGAAAATTCGAAATTCACATGGGTACGTGGCGGGATTTGATCCTCAGCCCTCCCGGTAGGAGGGCAACAGTCCACACCATTGAGCCACCGACGCTCCATTATTTATATCATAAAATATATCATATAATAAAAATTTTGTTTATCTGTGTTTCTCAGTGCCCCCGGTGCCTATAATTCCGATTCTGCCGTCGGTGAACACGTGCATGTCGCTGGTGACGTCAACGTGTAATACTTCCACAACGAGTACTGCGGACATGACGTCCGCGATACCAACGGTCAATACAAGCCAATTGCAGGCGCTTGCTGAGGTCTGCTCTGCGAACGATCGGCCGATACTATCTACTGGGGTGAGTACAGTTTGTTAGGGATAATGAACTTAGGATGTTGGCAACACTTATTGTTTATTTTTATATGGAATAAAGTTGTATAATCATACAAGTAAAATAAGTTTTTGAGAACAAGAAATATGTTCAATTTGGTAATTGATAAAAAAGTTTTTACCACCTTCTCATTGTATTTGCATTAAAGATGAGATTTATCTATATAAGAACATGCATAAAAGCAGACACTTTTAAGCTGTTAAAAATCTAATTATACAAAAGTACGTAAACAGTTCTACGCTATTTTATTTGCGTTTTGTAGGGACACCTCAAGGTTGAAAGCTAGGTCCACTTTAATTTCTTTTATATAAAATAACCTTTCTCAGTATTACCATTATAGCTTAGGCATAACTAATAATAGTGCTTATTATTAATAATACGTCACATTTAAAATAAGAACTGATCGAAATTATCAAGTAATTAATAATTAAGGTGTTATTAAAGTTAAGGCAATATTTTGTAATTTTGTGATCTCAATAAAATAACTAATACTTTGCTAATAAAATTACCGGGTATAAGAGATCTAACATTTCTTGTCTCTGGTGTCGGGCGCAGTACGGCATTGACGGAGAATTATTTGTAAGTCCACCGTGTAAATACTATGTAATGCGATAAAAAATTGAGTAATGAGAATCATTACTGTCCATCAGCTGTTGCTCTCCTTCTTACTCCTCCTCCTCCTTCCACTTACCATCAGGTGAGCGTCCTGATCGTCTTGTACACTTAAAACATAAAAAAATCTCTATTTTAATATAGATTTAAATTAATCTGGAACCTTTCCTAATACTCTGATTGTTACAGGTCTCATCAATAGAAACGTTCAATCCAGTATCGAACCCCGTGATGAACTCGCTCGTCTCCCCCACCAAAGTGATACTGAACGAGTCAATACAGAATCCAATTATACCTATAGCCAGTTCGAACATGTCTATACCGTCCGAATTGCCCGTGTCCACTTTACCAGTACCTTTGTTGGGTATTAAAGCATTGGAAGAGAGTGGTGGGAAGGTTGACGCGGCAATGGATAAGACTGACGACACCCTAAGCAATGATAGCGTGTTGGAAAGCGCCAGTTTTATAGAAGAGATGAAGAAGGATAAAGAGGAAGAAGCCGACAATATCATTGTGGATGATATGGAGCCGGCGGTTGAAGAGAAGGAGAGGAACGGAGACATGAGTATTGGTGGTGAGTAAACAAAGGCAAATTACTCAGATTATTGCTGAAGGAACTTCTAATGCAAAACCAGACTTATTTCACAAAGATTGTGTTTAACCGCCATGGGTTACTGTCACTAATTTTCACTTTGATGTATATTACTTTGCTTGAAATGAAAAAAAGGAAAATATACTTTCTTCACTGGTTTATTGGAGGACCATGGAAACCTAGAATATAGCGTCTTATAATTCAGTTCTAGAATAGACTAATTTTGCTGCTCGATTTAAAAAAAAGTCTACCGTAAAATTTTTATTTACCTTGTTACCATGGTGATAATGAAACCTCGCTGTCATTAAACCTTAGAGTATTAATACATATTATTAAACTCTTAGTATTAAACCTTCATCGTACACATTGCGTAATGCATTAGCATGTCTGTTCGTATTTGTCTGAGCGTTAATATGCACAATATGTTTCTATTTGCATAAAAAAAAGTATAAAACCATTTTTATTAGTTGTTTACAGCCCATAATTCAAGATCCTCTAGATCTGGGATACCCAAAGTGGTCCCCGAATCGACGATCAATATCGGTATCGGTAGGGGTCGGCATAAACTAAAAGTTACACTCTGTAGCAGCTGTTGTAATGTTACGGATCCTTAAGAATATGGGGGTTGATCTTAAAAGTAGGTAATATAGTTTGAGGTAACAGTTAAATTTGGTAAAGGGGTCACTTGTCCAAAATAGTTTGGGGATCCCTGATCTAGATGGCGCATGCAAAACCATATCTATCTTAACTCTAATAAGGCTGTTATTTGTTTTGCACAGACACTCCCCAGACACTCAGCCGCACTTCAATGTCGATCCCCGAGGCGGGAGTCGAACCTGACGCGCCGGCCGTCGAGTCCGACGTCAACATGCTGGACGGCATGAGCGAGGTTTGTATCTCTATTCAATCTTCCTTAAACATAGAAGAAAGTCGTGGTAGACTAGATACTGAGTCGTCTAGGAAGGTACCACCGCAGTGCCAGATATCGTCGCGTGAAACAGGAGTGTTATGCACTTTCGTGTTTCGGGATGAGGGTACTGTAGCTAGTGAAATTACTGGAAATAAGAGTTCTATCATCTGTCGTCTTGGGTATCGGGCGCAGTGCCGCATTGATGGAGGATAATAACTATCAGTTGTTGGTCTCCTTCAATGCCGCTCTGTCATGTTTAGGCGTATCACTTACTATCAGGTGAGTGTCCTGACCCTCCTTTTCGCTTATAACATAATAAATAATATATTCAAGTTACCTAGCCCTCCCAGCAACGCCCTAAGCCGAGATTCGAGGCCCGCCCTTGGATGTCCTTAGGCAAGTTGTGTAGTTTTTTAGGCTGGAAGCCATCTGCAGCCCACAGTCTCTTCAACTCACTGATCTGGCGAGCTTCGTCCATAACTTAAGTTCTCTTAGGGTTTCAATAATTTCTGATTTTATCCCTTCGAGAAACTCTGAGCATAGCCTGCAGTCAGTGTCCATTTCTCAACAGCTTATTTGAGAAAAAAATAATGAGTACTTTTTTTACAAATAAACTAATTTAGACATTTGGTCGTCATGTCACCTGATGTAAAGCAAAGATGCGGCCGAAGTTGCAACTTGCTTATGATTATTAACATGATCAGGATATAAGTTTGATTTCGATATAAAAATATCTCTCTTTCTGTTCAACCTATCGCAGTTCAATGCTGGACATAGGTAGCTCCCATTTTGCGTCAGATATCCCGGTCCTCCGCTTCCCTCATCCAGCCTCCACCAGCGACCTTTTGCAGGTTGTCGGTCGAACTGGCCGGAGGGCGTCCTACGCTACGCTTTCTTAGACGCGTGTTTTAAAAAAATGTAATGGAAATGTTTAAGTTGAATTGGTAAGCATTCTTTGACATGTTAATCATCAAGCCTGTAATGAGATACTTATAGCTGTATAATATGTACATGTAATTTTATGTACAATGCGCATATGTGGGAATTGATTTCTGCCATCCTTTTAGGGACCAACAGCTTAACATGTCGTCTATGTTGTGCGGAAAGGCTTTTGCCTTGCAGTAAGACGTTAAAGGCTGATAATGAATTAAACGGTGTATTTATTTTATGTTTCAGAATGGGTCAATGCAAGTGGAACCCAGCAATAGTCCCCTCAGCACAGACATGATGGTGGAACCGCCGGACTCCACGGAAACCTCGGAGCTAGTCGATGAGTGAGTAACAAAGACATGTGTACGCGTACGATAAAGTGGAAATCTTTACCTGCTAGCGTGTTCTCCGATTATTATAATCTGGACATCTTCAAGGCAAGAGTGAACAGGCTGTCGACAAATGCCCAAAGAAACTCAAAATCCGAGCCCGAACAATGGACGACAGCCGCTGCTTGATACCGACCTGTCCATGGGATCTTTAACATTCTCCTCCAACACCACATTTCAAGAGCATCTATTTTTCTCTTCTCACACTCTCCCAGAGTCCATGTTTCAGCTGCGTAAAGGAAAATGGGGAAAACAAGTGTCCTTACAAGTCTAATTTTTGTAGTCTTAGTGATATTACGGTTTCCCCATATTTTCCTCAACTTATCCATGGCCGACCTCGAGGTAGCCATGCATCGTTTCTTCTTCCTCAGCGCACCCCCCACCATTTGAAATCAATGCTCCCAAATAGACATATGATTGCACCGCGTCACAATTTCCTATCGTTTTTATTTGTGGTGAATTTTCGTTTATGCGGTCTACAATCATGATTTTTGTTTGAACTATACTTCCTTGCAAAAATCAAATCATTTTACAAAGATACACTTTACAGCAGTAAAAGTACTTAAACTCCAGTCTTAGATAAACAATAAACTACATACACAATATCACTCAAAAAGTGTCCGCGGCAAAAGTCTACCCATCGCATCACTTGGGCGGAATCAAGTCGCTCGCTACATGTCATAATGACATAGTAGTGCTCGTGCTTTAAAAGGACCTAGCGGGATAAGCGTATAAAAACTGCACTCGCGTCTGATGAAGGATTTTTACCTTTTTTTTTATTGTTTTTATCTAAAATATCCACATACTTAACCTCACACCCCTCACCCCTTTAGTAAGGAATAATGGGGATGACAACCCTTAACGAAATTTTTTTTTTTCTCAGTACCTATTTGAGATATCTTCATGAAATTGAAAAGATACATGACTATCGATGAACTAATTATTATAGATTTTTTTTAGAATTTTGGAATATTAATAAACTGTAAAAAATGGGAAGTATATTTTTTGGGGGTGGTTTTTATACCAACCCTTAAGTGACACCTACCAAAAAATATATTTATTGGTTTATTAATTAGCTATTACATGTAAAAAGTTACAAAGGTCGGATTGGTGGACACACGCTTAATAAAAAATCTATTACGAATATTTTTTTAATTTTAATTTACTTGCATGCAACCTTACATTATTTTTTACCAAAACTATAAAAACACATTGCAGTATCTTTATATGGATTTATCATCTAAATACGTTTTGCAATTATTCAGTGTCAACAAATGTGTCATCATCTCATCAGATTTCAGATCTTACATCTTAATCAAATGTGTATACCTACAAATAAACTAAATAATCACTGATGAATAATATTCGATTTGATGACATTCGACTGCACGAATTTTAACATCGTGTTATAAACTCGATAAAATGTTATATCGATTTTTGTTTAAATATTCGTGATATTCCAGTACATAATCATTCTCAATATTATATTTCGAAAGAATTTGTATAATACATAAATTTTTATTCAATCACTTTTTAATGAGAGACAAATAGATGGCGCTGTGTGAATGTCAGTGGATATTTATTTATTCAGACTACGAGACCTGGAAGACAGTACTGATAGGCATTAATTTTTTTCTTCTTCTTTTATATATGTTATAGCTTTTTTTTATTTGCACACTTACTTTTATATGTCCTAGTTTTCAATCTTTAGTTTGAATAAACTATTGTAAACAAGGTTGAATGTCTGTGTACTATGGATTACCGTCTAGACTCTTGTATAACAATAACCATCAATATGTTATACCAATGGCAGTAATCTGTTTGTGTACCATAAATAAATGAATCATTGCAGGACATCAGATCCGCCTATAGTAGACACGAGTGCGCTAACCGTTGATGATTTGCTGTTGTTGTGTGAGCTATTCTACTTGCCGTTCGAACACGGCTCCCGTGGTCTACGGCTGCTCAACGACTTCCACTGGCTGACCTCCCGAGCGGCCGCCGTCAAGGGTACCAAGCCGGAGGTTAGTTAATAACCTTTTGAACGTCACGCTATAAACGCAATGCCGTGCCCTGGGGGTGACCGCCATCTAATATTACTTCGTCTTTTCTGGTACAAAAAGCGGACGTATCATTATAACAAAACTGTTTCAAGAGATTGTGGTTACCCCCCTGGACGCCACAGCACAAATAAATAAAATACGAAAAGTATAGTAACTTCTAATTGTTTTTCAACACGTTCATTACACTTTTTCAGTTTCACTTTTTGAGCCACCGTCAATGGTGTGAACTGTTCCACTCCTACCGGTAGGGCTGAGGTTCAAATCCCGCCAAGTACCAATGTGTTTTAAAATTTTATTTTTTCGAAAATATATGTGCGTTATCCGACGCTCTTACGATAAAGGAAAACATCGTGAGGAAACCTGTGCACGCCTGCAAAGAGATTCAAAGGTTGTGCGTGAAGTCGTCCAACCAGCACTGAGCCCGCTTGGACTACTAACGTCTATACACCCTATACGGGTAGGCTCGTACCCCTCGGTTAGGACGTTTAATGAGCTGACGATGATTGATGATATACAAATAATTTATTATTAAATACGTATTGTCAGGCAAGCGAATGGCGTCGTCGACGTAGCCGGTTCGCGTGGTGGGTATCCAGAACGAAGCGTCTCGCGAGACGTCTGGCTCTATGCGCCAATGGGGAGTTACACGCCGAACTGCAGCCGTACGTGTGGGACTTATGCGGCGTGCTCGCTTTGCTAGACGGATTCGTACGTTGGCTGGGTATGTATTTAA
Source organism: Leucinodes orbonalis (assembly GCA_019425675.1). NCBI lineage: Eukaryota > Metazoa > Arthropoda > Insecta > Lepidoptera > Crambidae > Leucinodes > Leucinodes orbonalis. The sequence continues at coordinate 122,400 of PQWD01008199.1, forward strand.
TCCAAACTCAATTTCTTTATTTAATATATTTATTGAGTGCAGTGCACCTAAACACGTGAATATCATCTATGCGTAGTCGGCATTGTCCGCGTATCGATCGCTTCATAATTTTATCGCAGCGTACGCGGCGGAAGCTCCATTTATATTTAGGGCGGGGATACTGTATTTGCTAATAATGAGTTTAGAATTGCGAAATCAGTGTGTATGGGGGTGATATATTTTATATTTGTTTTGTTTCAGAATTAGGAAAAGTTCCCAGCAACATAGCTACAAATCTGCAAGGAAGTTATACATGTAAGTCATAATTTGATTATATTTCTTGAATATATCAAATGGCAGCTAAGTTAATAGCAACGTACTCGACGTTACCCGTATTTATTTTAGATTTGCCGAATAATAATTTAGTATTCATTGGAAATACAAGATCAGTTAGGATTTAGTCACTATGCTTAATACCCTAGGCAGACCATTCCAACATGTGAACATTGGAGAAAACGTCATATTTTTGTGTGCTAATAAAAAGATTGTATAATCGTAGAAACTCCATATCAGGGGTACCGCAAGTATGTCATTTAGGGTATTTACCATTAGTTGAATTTGAACAAATTGTACGAGTGCTGGTATTACAAAAAAAAAACTTAATTTGCATACGATGTCCCTAAATTTATGTAACACGCTCTACTTAATAGAACACTGTAAAGTCTACACAGGAAAATTGAACTCTTAAAAACTTGTGTGTGTTTTTAAGATTATATAATATCAATGAAATAAGTTTACCGGAGGACCGGGATATCTGGCGCGAAATGGGGGAGACCTATGTCCAGCAGTGGACTGCGATAGGTTGAATAGGAATAGGAAGTTTACCGAATTAGAAACTTATCAGTTAAAAAAACTATTACTGTTAGGTGATCTGTAACCAAAGATTTTAAGAAAAAGATTAACATTAAATAAGCCGAAACGTATCATAAAACGCTTTTTGGCATTTTATACCATTTGAAATAATTGAATTAAAGTACGTCTAAAATTACATAAGCATACGGTGTGCTAAATCTACAATATAGTTGCAATTTGTACGTTTCCAATAAAGATTGGCTACTCAAGTCGGCTCGGTTGCTTATTTGTATTTTTATAAAATCCAAAAGTTTATTATTTGCGAATACTTGTTAAAAGCTTAGTAATACGAGTAACTTGTATTTAAAATTGTAATGCTGTTGGTATTCGAAATAAATAAAATAAGTAAATAAACATTGCTTTGCACTACGAAGCTTTTACTTTGTATGTCTTTGAAGGTTTTGAAGTGTCTCCTATGTGGTGCAGGGTTCTCGAAGGGTTGGCGCGAGGCGTTCGAGAGCGGCGCGCAGGAGCCGTGGGTGTTCCGCGGCGGGCTCGCGGCCGACCTGCGCCGCCTCGTGCCGGCCGACGGCGCGCCCGACCCCGCCCCGCCCGCGCCGCGCGCACACACGCCGGGCCCTACGCGCGCCCGACCGCCCGCCGTTACCGCGCGCCCGACCCGCCCGCGCCCGCGCCGCGCGCACACACGCCGCGGCCCTACCGCGCGCCCGACCGCCCCGCCGTACGTACCGCGCGCCCGACCCCGCCCCGCCCGCGCCGCGCGCACACACGCCGCGGCCCTACCGCGCGCCCGACCGCCCCGCCGTACGTACCGCGCGCCCGACCCCGCCCGCCGCGCGCCGCGCGCACACACGCGCGGCCCTACCGCGCGCCCGACCGCCCGCGCCGTACGTACGCGCGCCCGACCCCCCCGCCCGGCCGCGCGCACACACGCCGCGGCCTACCGCGCGCCCGACCGCCCGCCGTACGTACCGCGCGCCCGACCCCGCCCCGCCCGCGCCGCGCGCACACACGCCGCGGCCCTACCGCGCCCCACTCGAGACAATAGATTATTAGATCTCGAAAACCTTGTAATTTTACTAACTGCAGTGCCCTTATTCCAAAACACATAATTCAAAAAACACTTCTATTTCACGGGACAATATCAAGCACTGCGGTGATACCTACCTAGACAACTCAAGAAAAGTACAGAGTCTACCACCTAGTAATGTTTACTAAATTGCTTGCTAGGCCGTCGCGATAGCGATCGGGTCGTCTAAGGTCGAGTACGTCGCGAGTATTTAGTAAATTGCGTACTTAGTTCGCCACGATGGTGTAATTGGATCGTCGAGTACGTCCTGGGGACGTTTACGTTTGGAGTGCGTGAAGGTTGTTACGTTTTGAGTGCGTGAAGGTTATTGAATGTACTGATGTAGAGTCGAAAAAGCATTTGTAAATAAAGGGGTTGGAATGTACTGTGAAGGGTCGAAAAAGCATTTGGCAAAAAGGGGTCGGTAAATACTAACGTAGCGTCGTAAAAGCGGTTGGACGGTAGCTATAGAAACTGCAAGATAGTCGGTAGTCCTTTGTCAATGTTCGAGGGGAGGACAAAAAGTTCTCGAATTGAGAGGAAATGAGTTTGTAATTAAACACGAAACTTCTTTTCTTTTCAATGTATTCTCTCTTAAATCCAACATTTCTCAGATCTTCGAAATAACTAATTTATACCATTAGATAAACAATGAACTAACTAGTTACAAAATCTCACTCAAAATGTGTCCGCGGCAACTCATTTTTTGAAATCTTATTATTCCATGAACTTTATTGACCTCCCTTCGTGTATATTAACATAATGCAAGAACCACTGCGCTTTGATAATTTGTATGAACCAATTCTGATTTAAACCATTGTGATTACATGAAACTGTGAATTAATATCTTCGAGTTATAACTATTACGAAACTTACTTTAGATTATTACTGTGTAGGTGTACACGATTTGTCACAAAACGTGTCGAGACGGCTCCGATTGCAGTGACCTCTTCCCCAGGCGACCTGCAAACCCTTCCAGCTGACAGGTGAGCCTTGTTTATATGACCTTATGTTTTTATGTCGTGTAATGGTTGACAAGTCTTCTAAGACACTGTGTGTATGATCATATCTGTTTGTATTGATCTGTGTGTTTCTATGCATATGTATTTACAAAAAGTATATAAGTATGTTTATTATTATGAGTTGTTTAGTACTCTATTACAGGCTAAATTCTTCGTTGGAGACTAGATAGTGCTATGTGAGAGATATATTTATTATTTTATAATGTATTATATAATTATAATGAATATATTATGTACTGAAAATCAAACATGCAGGACAAAACTCAAGTGTAGAAACTTAGTTGAAATAAATTACATGAAACTATAGTTACGTTTATCCACATATCTATGTTTTGGCCACAATAAAGGGATTAAAAGTGCATCATACATATATTTATAACAAATTTTATATTTATATTATTATTGCGTAACATAGCATGACCTACCAGCAGCGGATTTCCTGACAATATGACATAGGAATCTTTAAAAAAGATTCCTTCATAAAAGTCAAGCAACGCACCGGAGTCACTTCTGGTGTCACCGTTGTCACTTGGCAAAGGTGAACACTATCCATCAGGTGCGTCTCTTGCTCGTTTGCTCCCTATGTCATAAAACCAAATACTTTTTAATTTGATTGTTTTTTTTTCTAAATAACAAGAATTATGTTCAGGTTGGTAGCGCCGTTCCTGACTCTCACCCCGGAGTTTTGCATGGTGATCGAGGACGACGACACCGAGGACTGCCTGTACGTCGGCGACGGCGAGTGTCCCGAAGACTGTGAAGACACTATAGATAAGCTCAACGATAGAATAAATAACGGTAACTATTTATAATGGTATATATACACTCGCGTGCAAGTAAATCGACTCAAGCCTCAAGTACGCATAACAAGTGATATAACTAAAAAATGCCTTATTATACCTCTATATAATGTTCTACATAATTAAAGCCTAGTAATTGAGCTTTAAAATGGTGTAAGTTGCATGAAAATCGATTCAGTAGTTTAGTAAAAAAGGTTAATGCTAATGATAATGTAAAAAATGTTGAAAATTCATACAATTTCACAGTATGGGGTTATTGTGTTTAAATGAAACAAAATGTGCGTAAGATAAAAAAATTATTCGTGTCAATATTTGGTATTCCCTCCTCTAGCTCTGATCACTGCTCTCATGCGATTCTTCATCGACCTTATCAACTTTTTAATGGATGATTGTGGTATTCGACCCCACTCTTCTACCAACGCAGTCTTGAGCTCATTGATGTTTGTCGGAGCTGGATTCCTCGCTCTAACTTTCCTTTTGAGCTCGTCCCATATGTGCTCAATGGGATTTAAATCGGGGCTGAGCGCTGGCCAATGCATAGTGTGAATTCCAACTTCGTTCAGGAAATCACGTGTGGCCCGAGCAGTGTGACATCGGGCATTGTCATGCATCAAGATGAAATTTTCCCCAATAAAGCCTTGATAAGGGACAACTTGATCCAGTAGAACATTTTCAATGTAACGATCACTGGTCAGACCTCCTCCCCGGCCTCCCCCAGGAACGAAAACAAGGTCCGTTTTGCCTTCTAAGGAAATTCCAGCCCACATCATGCAAGATCCGCCACCATATGCAACGGTTTCCACAAAGCAGCACTGTGAAAACCGTTCACCGGGACGACGGTATACCCGACCTCTCCTGTCGCTGCCATGGAGACACATCCTCGTCTCATCTGTGAACAGGACTGACTGCCATTGCTCTATGCTCCAATCCAAATGTTCTCGAGCAAAGTGAAGGCGTGCTTGACGATGAGCTGTGGTCAACTTCGGGCCTGTAGCGGGTCTTTTCGGAGTAAGGTTAGCTTCTTTCAACCTTCTTCTAACTGTCCACTGACTGACAGTCACCCCGCGAACTTGACGTAGCTCCTGCTGCACATCTACGCCGGTAAGGTGTCGATTTCGGAGAGAGGTCGAGACCAAAAACCGGTCGTCACGCTCCGAGGTGCACCGGCGTCGGCTGGTATTAGGCCTCCGAGTGAAGGCACCAGTCTCTTGAAACCTTCTGTATACTCTCGAGACAGCGGACTGACTCATATTCAAACGACGAGCGACTTCTCGCTGGTTCAACCCTTCTTGCAACAGGGCAACGACTTGAGCGGCTTCTTCAGGTGTTGTATCCATAATTTTCTTCAAATGACGGCTTTAATTTGCAGAGATGTGTTCAGGTCAACGTCTAATGAGCGACTGATAAGAAAAAAACGATTACAGGGGGTTTTATAGGGGGTTGTGTCGCGCAAGTTGTGAATAGAGCGCAGAGCAGTTTACGGGAGGTTGCGTTCAGTTGCATTCTAAGTACAAGTGTTTATTTAAATTACTGATATTATGCTACCATTTGAAAGCCTAATTACTAGGCTTTAATTATGTAAAACATTATATAGAGGTAAAATAAGTCATTTTTTAGTTATATCACTTTTTATGCGCACTTGAGGCTTGAGTCGATTTACTTGCACGCGAGAGTATATATATATATATATGTTTCGGGATGAGGGCACTGTAGTTAGTGAAATTACCGGGTATAAGAGACCTAACATCTGTTGTCTCGGGTGACGGGTGCAGTGCGGCGTTGATGGAGGATAATAACTGTCTATTGTTGGTCTCCTTTAATGCCGCTCTGTCGTGGTCTGGTGTATCACTTACCATCAGGTGAGCATCCAGACCGTCCTGTACACTTATAACATAAAAAATATATATGTTTATAATGGTATAAGCATGAAAAAAACGGACGGAGTATCGCTTACAACAAAAGTGTCAACAATTAGCCAGTTTTTGTATGGCAAAACCTCAAAATATGAAGACATTTGGCGCGCATCTGTCAACAGAGCCATAGATTGTGTTAGGTGAAAAAAATTAAAAATAAAATGAGAGCATGGCTTGCGTTGTGAAATGGTACAAAAACCGCAGTGAATATAAAAGGCAAACGATAAAGAAATTACGTATCATAGGTAAATTAACAATTCAATTACATATTTTAGTTTAAAACACTAAAAGCAGTACACAAAAAAATATTTGTCAAAATTACACCCTAGACAGCAGCTGTCATTTCCGGGACACATTTTATGTTTTGATGACAGTCCGTCCATATTTTTTTAAACGTCCATGGGTATAAGTTAGTATTTGGCGCCCACCTGCTCACACAAGTTTAGAATACGTTTGTCTGTTTGTCAGGGTATTTTCTATTTTAGTGGATATTTACTTGTATCGTAACACAGCACAACATCTCAATTAAAATCGTGGTGATTTATGAACCTTATGTAGACACGTACATAAGGTTGATAAATCACTATGTCTAAACTACACAGTTTCCATTGTCTTCAAAATTCAAAGATCAGAAGTAGCCGAGATGTGTACAGGTTAACGTATGGAATCCGACTGATGAATAAAATGCGTTATCGCGTCATTTTATAAGAGTATAATGACCACAATTCCGACACGGTTGAAACGTATATATTTTTCCTTACATTTGAATACCCTAAAACCGTTTGCTGGAATAACTTGTCAAATTTCTTTTTGTATGTAATCTCCTCAGGTATAAAGCCTGAAATAGTGGGGTACGCGTGCGCAGCCCTCAACAGCAAGGACTTCTACAAGCGGCAAGAGATCGCATGGATACCGGAGATGTGTCGAAAGTATCCGGAATCGCTGACCGAGAGAGACGACCTCAGTCCGGCAGCTAAGGTGAGAGCGAGTCGGAAATATATTGTTAGTAGTTGGCAGATCAGGATAATTCATAACCAAACTTAATTTCACTTCAAGTTTAATTGAATAATACCTTCTACAATCTAATACAATGTTCTGGGGGATAACCACAATCTCTTAAAACAGTATTGTTATAATGATACGTCAGCATTTTTGTACTAGAAAAGACGAAGTAATATTATTGTAACACTGTTTTAAGAGATGGCGGTCACCCCCCTGGTCCATAAGATTTTTATTGCAAGTCCTACCATATTTAGACAAAGTATATTGTCAATGTAAACTTATTTGTAATTTATTAGTATTAAATTCTTCGAGTTTAGAATTCTTAGTTAAATTAATGTTTTCCATGTTTTTTACCTTACTCGTTATTTGAAATACTAGAATAAACGATAACAAGAACTTATATCCATAATATAACAAACATAAAGAACAAAGCTTCAAGTAGTGAACCTTGAGATACACCGCGACACATTGTAGCTTAGCTGTAGAAAAATACCACCCAAGACCTGCTATTGTCTGTCGCCCCACACTCATAAAATACGGTGAAACATTATCTCATCATTGACAGGTTTGGCATGCAAACTTACTGAACAAATTTCAAGCCTACGGTACTCCCGACATTCTTTTGCAAATCGAATATGATTTGCAAGGCTGCTCTTTCGAACATAAAAATAATAAGTGTACTCGTAATCTGTTCTTGCTAGACACATCCCTGCTACACATCAATTACTATATTGTCTTCTATTAGTTTAAGTATTAATAACGATACAGAATTGATGGCTTAATCCACAAAATACTTCGTTCCAGGATTGCATCCGCCACTTCCACCAGTTCTCGCTGCAGGAGCGCGCGCCGGAGAGCGTGACACGGTCCCACCCCGCGCTCCTCACGTGCTGCGTGCGCGCGGTCAGTGACCCCGCCGCGCCCGCGCGCCTGCTCGCCTGCCTGCTGGCCGCGCTGCGTGCACACGGTCAGTGACCCCGCCGCGCCCGCGCGCCTGCTCGCCTGCCTGCTGGCCGCGCTGCGTGCACACGGTCAGTGACCCCGCCGCGCCCGCGCGCCTGCTCGCCTGCCTGCTGGCCGCGCTGCGTGCACACGGTCAGTGACCCCGCCGCGCCCGCGCGCCTGCTCGCCTGCCTGCTGGCCGCGCTGCGTGCACACGGTCAGTGACCCCGCCGCGCCCGCGCGCCTGCTCGCCTGCTATCCACTGAGGTTTTTCTGAGCAGCCTATTCTGNAATAAATAGACCTTTTTACTTGGGGCTGAAGTGTATGGAGAAATATTATTGGAGGGTCTTATCAAGGGTCCAGTTGGGTCACCTGTGGCTCAAAACACAAAATTAGGCTGGATCCTATCTGGTAAGTTTCAAGCAAAGGAAATAAAATCAAATGATGACCATGTTCTCAGTATGTATTATCGGGTATCAGAAGATGAAACAATTCATACTTCTGGCAAATAGTGCCAGAACACTTTACGAAAAAGAAGAAAAAGGGAATACAAAAACGGCATGTCATTCTGACACACTAAGTCAACAGTTTCGAGTTTTAGATTTCAGATGAATGTGGATTTTGCAGATTCTGTACTATTTACGCCTGGTCATTCTTCATTAATGAGGCTACAGTGCTGATGCAAAATCAACTACGAAGCTATCTCAAATATAGTACAGAAGCGTTTTAGTTCTGGACAAAATTCCCTTTTTTTAGTTTTATTAAGTCTGTGTTGTTTATACTATACTACCAAGTTAACAACTAGAAAAGTTTGTTTTGTATTATATTATATATATGTAGTTTTTAAGTTTCAAATTTCAATTCATTTTTACTTGATTAATGGACATTCATGCATTATGTCCATGGTGGGCGGAATGTTCAAACTCTAACGTCATGAAGGTTGACATATAGGTTTTGTATGGATTCATAAAGATGGCGTTGCAAGTATTTTGCATCGCACTAGTATTGTGATTCTTGAATAGTATTAGACTGGTGTAATATTATGTACTTATATCCTGCATTGTAAATTCTTTATATCAAAATAGTGAGTTATATCTATACTACTGTGTCTAATTGCTGGCCCACAATCCCACGGTTGTTCAATCCTTTTTATCGATTTAATCCTTGAATATAAGAGCCGCGACAGAGGCTCTAATATTCAAGGATTAAATCTTTTCGACAGTTCGCGAAAAGAAACTCACTAGATATATTCATCATCATATTAATTACCTAATATACATGTTTACAGGCGTGAATGGAGTGCACACGTGCATCAACGCGACTGACCACTATCTGCAACAGTTCTACGGGAAGCTGGGCTTCGTTGAGGTGCACCGCGCTGATGGGCGCGTGTACCTGGCGCGGGCTTGCTAGCGATTGCACCGGGTATGGGAGAAATACACGAAGACCCCGATAAGGTAAAATAATCTTTACGACACATGGGTTGTAATAGTTGGACATCGAACATAACACATTTGTGTGCATGAATATGTCTGTTTGTATTGGTTTGGGCGTTTTCTATATATATGTTTATCAGTTGTTTAGTACCCGTAATACAAGCTTCACTCTTAACTTGGGCCTTATCATTAGCCCATAACGTCTTACTGCAGGAATATATTTATTCAGATTTATTTTATGTACATTTATTCAGCTTTCTAACAAATCTAGATTTTAACAGCAGACTACAATAATGTATCCAAACATTCAAATTACCAAAAAAATCTTAATGAAAAAGATATGACTCGCAAAGACCCCTTTAATATTTATTGTATTCTTACGCGTATTTCTATTGAAAATGTAAATTCGATATATTTTTCTCTGTTTTTACAGGACACGATTTCGAGAAACGTAGCAGCACAAATTTACACCATTCGACTTGCAGTTCAACTGCTAGTAACTATGTACTAATGTATATATATACTTATTTTACATACTCATTTTATACAAATAGTTAATCATTTGATGATGGTTAAGTTTTCAATAACTATGTCCTGTACACGGATGTCAGGCGCTTACCTGATGGTAAGTGATACGCCTGACCATGACGGAACTGCATTGACGAAGACCAACAAACGATAGACAGTTATTATTCTCTTTCAATGCCGCATTGCGCCCGTCACCCGAGACAACAGATGTTAGGTCACCCTCACATCTTATCTTATATCTTTTTTTCAAAAATATATTGTTATACCATGGTATGGCTAACCATATTTTTAATCAATTTTATTGTATTTGCTTTAGTTCACTATTTCACACTAGTTTTGGTACAATAGGTTTCTTTTCATATAACGTATAGCAATAAAATAACCGTAAGAAATCCTCTATCAAAATCTATGTAAAACACGTTTTCGTGCAATAATATTTTTGACTATGAAAAATATCATGCCTTAACAATAAAAAAGGATGAGTTTAAACATTAATAAAATTAATAGAATCTTCATACTTACCTACCATGAAAACTTTGGTTTAAGAATACAACCATACATAATATGATAAAATGCTCTGAAAAAAAAACCTTAATGGGACCATCATTGGGCGAGGCTCAATCTTGCCTTTCTTCTTATTTTTTTATGCATTTACCTTTTGATCGCCAACGTCGTTTATACATGACAAGCATTTGCGTGCCCTGTACGCTAACGACATCGATACTTGACAAAAAACGGTCTTAAAAATGTGAAATAAACGTGTTGAAAAACGATTAATGGTTACTATATTTGTCGTGGGTATTTTTATTTATTTTGTGCTGTGGCGTCCAGGGACGACACTGCGTTCATAGCGTGGAGTTCAAAAGGTTAAAAGGCGCTAATCGATAAAGTCATTGTTGGGAGATAGGACCGAAAACTGCCATTTAATTCAATTTACCTATACTACAAATGACGTCTTTCCAAATTTACAAATATAAGTGGAACCTTTCCAATGTTTTTCCCGCGACATTCAAGCGAAGTAAACTTATAAAAAAAGTGTGAGCCTTCTGTGATCTTTTTATAAATAGTTATGATTGACAAGTGCTTTCAAAATGCACTCATGATAGTAAATTTACTTATTATTGACTAATAGGTAAAATAATGTCTTGTGTTCAAACATTTATCATTTATACAAACCTATAATGTGGATTCGACAATTGTTAACACTTTGTTTGTTCATTTATTACTATTAAGTATTTGTACCCATACAAATATTCTATACTATTAACTAACAATAGTTATTTAATGATCCGGCGAGCTTTGTGGGTAACTTGCAAGTTATCAAGTTACACGTATATATATATATATATATATATATACCTACACCCATATAGGTATATAAGTTGAAGTAGCAGTGGACTGGTCACGTATGTCGCAGAACCGATGGTTGTTGGAGCAGACGAGTTCTGTAGTGGAGACCGCGTCTTGGCAAGCGTAGCGTAGGACGCCCTCCGGCCCGATGGAGCGACGACTTGCAAATGGTCGCTGATGGAGGCTGGATGAGGAAAGCGGAGAACCGGGATATCTGGCGCAGAATAGAAGAGACCTATGTCCAGTAATGCACACCGATAGGTTGAAGAGAAAGATAAAAAAACTTAATAAACATTATACTAAATAGATTCACAAAGTGTCCGCGACCAAATTCGGCCCACCGCGTCAGTTGGGCGGAATGTTTTATTTATAATCACGGCTACTTGTCGTAATGACATAGTAGTGTGCTCGTGCTTTTGATTTTGTACTCTTTCTTTGACGCGTTAAGGTCAAAATTTTACGTTCTAAATATACCAATAACCGAACGTATGTGTCATGCGGCTCAGACATTTATTTATTGACGTTTTCTCGTGATTGTGCATCTAGTTATGTAATTGTTTATCTAAGGTTATAAATAATACATCCTTGATAACATTTTAATCACGATATTTATATAAGTAATGTGTAATTATTTTTTTTACTTTTTATATTCCGTAATTGTGTAACAAATAGCCGAAGATCTGATGTTGGCATCGATTGTTGAATATAAAATACAAATATATCTATGTATAAGTAGATAAACTACTTTTCTTATTTCATAGCATAAGTGTATTTAGGTTAAATATATATTTCTAATATTAATTATTATATAGGTCGCTTACACTATGCTACATCTGTAATATAAGTATATAATATAGATTAATATAAAATATATGAGGTAAGATAAACTAAAAACAACTTTCCATTAAGTTCTGTAAATAGTATATTATACTTAGTATACCTAAGTGTATACATAGGCTCTTAAAAACAACTAAACAAATATTTTGAACAAATCTATTTTGCTTTGACGTGAAGACAAAAATATTCGTAACCGTATTTGCTGTTTCAAATTTATTTAATAGTCAGAGATTGCCATTTGGGGCAGTCATGAATTTCCGAATTTAAAGACTATTCGCGAGTATTTAGATAACTAGTCTAATAGTCAGTGGCGTAGCGAGGTTTTCGTAGGTTAACCTAGGCGCGAGCGAAATGCATTAGCGAGGCCCTTTGACAGTACCTTTTATTAAATTATTCTTTAACTGTAAATAACATTTATTGATAAATTAAGTTTTAGTGTTACAATATGACTGTTTCCCGCGTACAATGCTAATGTCAAGATACAGATATTAGTGACGTGACATCACTCTTCAATTGATTAGGGATGGGTAGCGTTGGTCGTTTCTTTTCCGTCTAACACTATGTTCTACCTAAGTGCCGTCCTTTTTAATTTAATGGGTATTCGGCATTTTATCAGAGACTAACGGATGACTTCGATGCTTTTTCAGTGTTTTGTTTTTTAAATCATTCATCCTAAGTGAGGGTGAACAGGCCCCTTTAGTCGTGAGACCTTCTGGGCGCTAGACCACGGGCAGTGACCCGCATGGCTCACTTTGCTACACCACTGCTTATAGTCATTTATCAATATATTAGACCAATATTGACAGACAGCTTGATTTCAATAAAAAATTGATTTGGTGCAACTGTACTGAAATTCCTTCAATATGCCTAGTCAGCTGGGAGCGTCGGTAAAGACTGAAATGAAAAGGTTTTTAGAAAGGGGTTGTGATGTGATATGTATGTGTATTGTAGGTTAATTCGTGCGAGTTTCTGTCTTTTAAGTACATACTTTATTACTTGTATGAAATCAAAATCCCTCATTGCTAATTTAAGCATAAAAATAGGGTTATTTTTTTTATTGTATTTCTAAAATTTGTACAGTAAATTTCGAAAAGTATTGGAATTTATACTATAAGTAGAACGTAGTAGTCATGGCAAAAATAAACATTTTTTTATTAATTTCATAACTCAAAACTGTTGAGTTTTAAAAATATATTAGACACGAAAGAGTTCTTGTCTTTATACGCTTTTGTATGCAAATCACATTTATAGGTTATTTTGTAATTTCCATTGGGTATTACTTAGTTTTTAAAGTGATGTATGAATATTTCGGAATCGGGAAACAAATACTGTAAGTAAATTTAAATCACTTCAAATCTGATTGGCTGAATTAAAAATTGGATTGTTTATTACTTAAGCGTTGTGATATCGTTCCAATTACATAATAAACAAATACATTGATGGAAAAAAATAAATAAAAATATCTTATGATTCATCGCCCGTTAAATTCAAATAAAACATTAGTTAATTGATGTGTTTAAATCATGAAATAGTGGATATAATGTAGGTACTAATTTTGTTTGTGTTGTTGGGCCATTAGAACATTTATAGGCATTTGTACCGAATTAATAGGATTTTTTTATAATATCTATTATAGACCTTTGCATAGACAATTAGAAGCGTTCAAAACATTATCATACTTATAGAAATTTTGCAATTATAGAATTCAGTAAAAAATTTTCAAAGTAATATATGACTTTAATTTAGATTAAGGTATCGGAATCCCTATTATTATGTTTGCTTGTATTACAAAAAGTAAGCTAGATTTATATTTATGTGACTTACTAAATAAATATATTTTATTTGATGTTCGATGATATACTTAAGTTATAATACTTTTAGTATTGTAAAAGCACAATCCGCATTTATGTAACTCCCGAAAAATTATTGATTAATTTTTTGTAGGTGCAGCATTTTGCTTGCTGTCTGAATCTATTTTGAAAACGGCATTTTTTTGTATTCTGTTATAATATAATAAGTCATATACTTAAAATGTGTGACCCAAACTACCTACTTTAATCAGTATGATTATATACCTTATTTACAATCTTATTTAGGATTATTTTGTAGATTGTTATAAAGCATACATTTATTAGGAAATAATATTGTTATTTGCGAGATAGAAATATGGTTGCAAGAGTTTCCAAAATCTATGTTACATGAGGATCGATATAATATCAATTTGATTCAGGCAACGCACTTTATTTAAATGTATGCAGTATAAGTATCTACCTACTTGCTTATTTCTCCGCTTAGACGTATTAATAAATATATTTTGCCAGTAGTAAAAATTATCATGTATTCTTTTATATTTGATAAATTATGGGTGTCGGAAGTCAGACGATGAATGAATAAACACTGCAATGATTAACTGACTTTAATTGTTAATATATTAAGTAAGAATAAAAATACATTATAATAAAATATAATTCATGGCTTTGTTATAGAGACGTTATAGTTATATACTGAATATGTTAAGAGTCAGCTTTAGGGCTGTTTCACAATGAAATTTTTGTACAGTCAGCACATTTGGTTTTGACCTAGACAATAGGTATTTCAAGTTGCACACATTCTGCCACAAATAACTTGTGACCTTTGGCGTCCAGCACAGTAAAAAAACAGCACGAATGCAAATTAGCAGCTATAGGAGCAAAATACTACAAGCGCATGTAAATGCGCATAAGTATGTAAATATGTAAAAATATACACTAGTTATAGGTACAAAATGATAAAAACACAAAACATAACAAATACGTATAAACTTAATGATGCTTTTTTACCTTTTCGCACCAATGCTTAACAGAGATGCCCCTAATGTCAATCTGCTATATCTCTGTGTACAATTTGTCACTTAAGTTGATATCTTTGGCTCTAAAGCTTACTTCTCAGATGATTAGAAATATTTCCAATGCTGCAATCGTCGTGCATGTGAATTAAGCTATCAAACACTAATTTGTAAAACAATCCTCAAGCAATATTAATTAATACCTTTAAAATTACAAGTCTACTGTGACAGATTTAACATTATTACACGACAGCTCGGAGAGCTTCTGCTTTATCTCGGTTATCTGAAACATGAAATAAGAAATCAACAACATACAAGAGGAAATATTTAACATACACACTTTCTCTGTCATACTCCCGCACCCACACTATCTCAGATTCGCTGACAAGACACACAAACGCAAAGACCAATACGAGCGTTAAGCGTACATGCTCATGCACAAAAATATTTGCACTGCACGGAGATCGAACCCGAACCTCTTGATCTAGTTAACAATTTCTCAAGTTATACTTAAACCTTTTAACAGCCAGGATCCAGACATGTAGTCGTACGTAGCACGGTAAGGATGTGGCTCTAAGGCCCGTATCCTACATCTAGAAAAAGGGCCTAAGACCCTAAAAGTATCCTTACCTTCTGTATCTCGTTCATAAGGACCCTTTGCTCGGTGCGCGGCGTCATGCGCTCCCGGCCGAGGTCAATGGCCTCCAGATTCTCGAACAGCTGTTTGATCTTCATGGCGAGATGGACTTCATTGTTGGCCTTCCTGGGAACAGTCGGCTTCGATCGTCTGCTGAGCCGTTTACGGTACTTGTCCGGGAGGTCACGCTCTGGAGTTAAAGATTGAAAAAACAAAAACATTTAAATATAAAATAATAATAACTAGATAAACATACGCAGCTGAGACATGGACACTGACTTTGGGATTGGTTCACAAGTTCAAAGTGACTCAACAGACAGACAATAGAGCGAGCTATGCTTCGAGGTCTCTTATAAATATAAATGCAGAAATGATTTTATCCGTAAGAGAACTAAAGGTACCGACACAGCCCACTGAATCCGCAAGTTGAAGTGGCAGTGGGCCTTTCACGTATGTCGCAGAACCAATGGCCTTTGGAGTGGAGACACGCGGTCTTTACTCCAGAACAAACTCGGCAAGCGTAGCATAGGACACCCTCCGGCCCGATGGACCGACGACTTGCGAAAGGACATCACTGGTGTAGGCTGGATGAGAAAAGCGAAGGAACGGGATATCCGGAGCAAAATGGGGGAGACCTATGTTCAGTGGACTGTGATAGGTTGAAGAGAGAAATTAGAAATGCTGAGGACCGAGATATCTTGCCCCGAATGTTGGTATCTTTGTCCAGCAAAAAAAACTGTGGACTCCGATAGGTTTAAGAGAGAGAAAGAAAATAGAGATATAAAAAGAAATGAGGCAGAAGTAGCTATTAATTCTAGCCCCAACCTTTTGTTTTTATGGACATTTCGCTGTTTATAGCTTCACCGGGCAAGTGACGGGTGCAGATGGTTCTCAACCCAAAAGTTTATGCAATGAGCCCAAAGGCGTTCCAGAGTTGGTTCGAATCTAGACTTAGGGCGTTGCATAGAGGCTAGATATATTTGAGGAGAAAAGCGACCCGGCATGTGCCAGTAACGTGTATATACATACAAGAACTTTCGATGATTGCTCTCGCCACCGGGGGAGGAACTTCTGTCTTGTGTTACGTCTTATTAGTCATCATCAGCTCATTAAACGTCCCCACCGAGGGGCACGAGCCTACCCGTGTAGGGTGATTAGGCCTTAGTCGTCCACGCGGGCCCAGTGCGGATTGGACGACATCACGCACAACCTTTGAATTTCTTCGCAGGCGTACATGAGGTTTCCTGACGATGTTTTCCTTCACCGTAAGAGCGTCGGATAACGTACATGAGGATAACGGTGTGGGCATCACAATAATAAACACAAATGTATTTAATATTAGTTTTAAGAATTCATTATGAGCTGTTTGTTATCCCAAATAAAATAAAATATATTTTCGAAAATTTGAAAAGACATTGGTACGTGTCGGGATTTGAACCTCAGCCCTTCCGGTAGGAAGGCGACAGTCCATACCATTGAGCCACCGACTCCGAGCCATCTTATTAGTAACGCGGACAATTTGCGAGATTTTTTCCGCCATGATGGTCCTCGTATGCACTACGTACCTACAGTGGCCTCTTTCTCAAACACGGAAGTGCGTAACACTCCTATTCCACAGGACGATATCTGGCACTGCGGTTGATACTTAGACTTAATATGAATCCTCCAACTATTGCCAACATCAAAAATCTTTACCTATATCCTCTCTAGTTAGTACAGTCATGTACTCTGCCGCGGTGTCGTATGGGATATTGTTCCGGTCCACTTTGTATGACGCGTCTACAAACTGTTGCTTGTACCGGTAATTCTTACGCCAGTTCTTCAAAAGTTCTAGATTCCTGCAATTTGGTTTGACAGACGTGTATGTCATTCATTCATCATCAACTTATAACGTACCTACACTGCTGGGCTTAATTAGTAGCATTTGTACCATTGATTGTACAATTGGGATACATCAGTAGGTACCATTTGTACCTACTGTCCAATGTTACAAATGGCACTGCGCGGCTTTTCTGCACAGCACAACTTGCGAAACAATCGTGCTAATACTCTCCCATTACTAATGAAAAGCTATAGTGTTTTATGTAGCGTTTTATTAGGAGTGTTACTGACATTTTCTAGGTGAAATCCCATTTCCCTGGGGTGAAATATGGGATATTTTTTCACAAAATTCCCACTCGTCACCGGAGGGGACAAAGCAAGGTGATGAGCAGTGGCGTGCACTCCATTATGCACATAAGCAGTGCATACTCTGTCCGTCCAGACAGCCCAGAAATTCGCCAACATATAAATCATTTCCATTTATTCGCCTGTTTTCCTCTACAGCTTTGAAACCATAGGCAATCTGTAGTCATCAACAGCACTCAATTTGACAAAAATAAAAATTATTTATTGTGTTTACGATTAGCTTTGCATACCCTACTTTTATCTTCTGTGCACGCCACTGGTGACAAGCGGAAACGACCGTGTCCTAACTTATAGGTTATAGGTTACCTACAGTGAAAGGCATTTTCTGGTTAATCTTATAAGCGTATGTTTACCCAGTAACTGCCACGTGAAACTGAGGCTAAAGTTAAGCCCATTATAAAAAGGCGATTAGGCAGGCCTAATCATCTAACGTAGTCCCTTTGTAGACAGTTACACTTTTCGAAAAAATACCTCATACTTAATCCATATTTTATAGATTTTAATTTGATGCCATGCTTATCATTATTTATTTCTATGGACACTAAAATAACATTTATGACAAAATGGCGTCATGTTGCTGTTTCGTTAATTTCAAAATAGGTACACATAAAATATGGAAATTGTTCGCAAACTGTCATTTGACGATTCCTCAGGTATTTATAGGGAAAAGCCAGCAATCGTTTTTAGATCCTAAACAAAAACATTACATGTTGGCAATAAAAGTTTAGATACTTATTTAGAGCAGAACAAACTACTTATAATGAGTTAGCCTTGCTTCGAAAATATAAAAACAAATCATCGTACTTCCTCCCCTGCAAAACTTTGTCTCTAGTAGCGACAAATTCCTTATGTTTTTTGATAGCAAGATCTTTCATATAACTCTGTTTTATTTTCCAATACTGCAATGCTTTGCTGTCCGAACTCTCTGGTTGCACATACTTCGAGCTTTGGTAATACGGTGGTATTTTCGTGCGACTTTTAGCCAGTTTCAGGCATTTCCCTTTTGTTTTCCCGTAACATTCGCCCTGGGAATCTTCTGGATCTTTCTCGTTGAGCTGTACTGACAGAGTTTTGGCTCGTTTAATCTTGTCACCGTCTATGACCGAGTTGTAACTAACGACATCTTGGCTCAAATCTGCATAGTTGACGACACTAGTTGCATCCTCTGTAACATCGGACTGGGAGTGCACAAAAATGCTGTCAATATATTTACCATTGAGGAATCTCAATATACTATTAACTCCTGATTTCAAAATATCTTCAGAGGGATACGAAATACAGTTGCCGTTTAACTGTAAAACTTTTAAATTGACTGTGCCCAGTTCGTTGGGCAGGGACGTCAATTTGTTGTTCTGAAGAAGTAAATGTGTGAGGCTTGGATGATTCAGAATGGTTTTGGGTACTTCTTGAAGTTCGTTATCGCGTAAATCAAGCCACATTAAACTAGGAAGAGATGGGAAAAAATCATCTGGTATGGTGACTATTTTATTGTTTTGCAGATAAATCATCTGAAAAATCACAAAACATATTAGTTACTTACACCTTTAGATATATTTTAGAAACAAGACTTGGTACTAACACACAATAATTCTCTGTTCGGCAGAATAGGGATAGCTTCAAATTTTGGGAAGATAGATCACAAGTTGATTCGTCACTTAATACTTCTTCATATACATTATTTTGCAGGCAAGACTCCGAAGAAAGAGACATTTTGACAAATCAGAAAGAAATAGTATCAAAGTCACACAACAATATTATAGCTTTGTTTAATCAATAAAGTGAAATAAAAATGATTTTAAATATGGCGCCATTACATGGTCCTCTTGTTTTTATTCTTCTAATTTGACTAGGTAAAGCATCACTATACGCCCTGTCGTAAGTATTTTTTGTTTATCAATGATGCAAGTGGAGGAAATGACGCTAATGTAGATAAAGAGACCCTTTCAGTTCGAACGACGAACGTCCGTATTCTTATTATTTACCATGCGCTAATTTTAGAATAGTTTCCCAAACCATACTCGCATATAACAACACTAGACGAACATTCACCACTCAACCGCTGACCATCGGCATGACAAACTTCACTTCCGCCAGAATTCCCCAATCCCCCATGAAACCCCCATCAGTCCCGCTGAACCAGTCACCATCAGTCCCCAATGCATGCTGCTGTCGCCATATCAAGAAGGCTGAGAGTATTATGGGAGTAAGGATGAAACGATACCACTGAGGTTTCGATACTTTTACTTGATACGGTATCGGTTCATAAGTATCGATACTTACTCGGTATCGAGTGAGTTATTAGAAATTTTAAGTAAAACATTAAAAAGTATTCAAATTATAAATTATAAAATTTATTAAAAACTGCTTTTGTATCTAAAAATATAATTATACTTTTTTGAATGTTAGCCTGCTAGATGATTTCTTGAGGCAACTATTGTTGCGCCAGCTTTGAAAAAACCCCTTTACAAGATTTAAAGGTGCCTAGTTTAAATAAAAGAGTGTAAAACTAACTGTGGGGACTCAAGCTTCGAATCACCCCATTCCTTCAATCGCTTAGAATTTTAAGGTGCAGGCTGAATCAGCCAAAAATATTAAGCAATCTTATTTTTATACAAAAAACACTATCGTGGTTGTATGCATACCGACTTGTCAATGAGATATAGATTTAAGAGTATGACATTGTGATGTATTATTCAGATCTTAAATATGACTTTGCTATATATTATTATAGGTAATATCATCACATATCATACATAATTATTTTCCATTTGCTTATATATATACTTCGATTATACAGTATTAAATAGACGGATTTATTAACGATAATTTTATCATAACAAATATGTGGTCGCACTATTGTGTATCCATAAATGCACATGGCAGATACGTCACTACCTCAGTTACAAGATGGCGAACGTACGGGATAGTGATACGTCTATGTGGCTCCACAATAAACTCGGAACATCGAATGATTCATGGACTAGCGGTTCAATTTGTACACAATTAAACGCAGAAGTGTTGAAAAATATCAAGGATTGTTTTCCAGATTTGCAGGCACAAGTGAAACTTAAATTGTTGTTAAGTTTCTTTTATATCCCGCGCAGAAATGTTGAAGAGGTAACTTTTCTCTTTGATGTTCCATGGTTTTGCGTAACTGTATTGTATTTGGTATCTCTTTCTTACTTACTTTTATGTATAGCGTTGGAAAGAGATATAAAATCGCAATTTGTATTGTATCTTTATTTGTTGTCATGTAGTGATTTAATATGATATATTTTTCTTAATTTTTTGGCAATTATGCTATTAAAATTACTCTTATTGTGAGTTTATATAGTGTTATAGTCGTGTTTAAGTATTGCGTATTAGAAAACGTGCAACTAAAACTGTTGCAACCTATTGCGTTTTCCCTCCTATTTTACTGTCTTACCCGATGTACCTATTAATCAATTATTATAGATTGTACTTGTACTAATGTTTGTTTTGCCTTGGTATTTGATTAAAGATCGTATGAGCATACAAGAATAACCTATAATTTCGTACTCTTTGCTGCCTTAGACCTAATTTCAAGGTCTGTGCCATATGATACATCTTATTTACTTTTAGTCTAAAGGCTACCTATTTTTATTTATCTCAATAATATCTAGAATATAAAATGTA
Source organism: Leucinodes orbonalis (assembly GCA_019425675.1). Classification (NCBI taxonomy): domain Eukaryota; kingdom Metazoa; phylum Arthropoda; class Insecta; order Lepidoptera; family Crambidae; genus Leucinodes; species Leucinodes orbonalis. The sequence goes on from PQWD01008199.1 coordinate 143,457, forward strand.
TATATTATCACTCAGTATTTCAAGTATATATTCACTTATTGTCTAAACACATGTTAATTTACTGGTTGATCACAATTCTGATTATCTTAACAAAAATAAATTACAAACGTGGTAATTTTTCATGGTTAAATACTGTTTCATACCATTACACTGTCTATTTACGATAAACTAATATGATTACGTAATAATATTGACTGAAAGTGGTTCCAACAATATTGTTGTGTACATTATTTTTTGTAATTGTAGTTACAAATGTATAATCTAGTTCAAATTGAAATATATTTGACTGTTGAAGAATATCTGATTCATCTCTTAATATTATATCTAAATAGATGATCCTTGTATAGGTTTTGCAAACTCCTAGAGGTATTAGAGGGAAACTGGGTCTTATTAGCAAACATTACTGGGGTGTGCTAGCACAATGATCCAGTGTAACATCATTATTTATTAACCACACTAAATAATTTAAAAAAAAATGTGTGTGGCTTCAATGGAGAAAAATAACCATCTATTTATTGTTGGTCTCCTTCAGTGCTGCTCTTTAATGGTGATTGTATCAAGTATCACTTCTCATTAGATAAGCGTCCTGACCGTCCTGTACACTAAAAACATTAAAAAATAGTCCAAGCCCCCGCAACATCCTAAGCTGTGGTTCCAGTCCCAGAGTGGGACTTGAACCTGGGGCTTAGGCTTGGTGTAAATTTAAGAGCTGAGAGCTATCTGCACTCGGCAATTGCCTGTTGAAGCTGTATAGGCCATCTGCAGCCAACAGCATTAGTCAGTTTGAAAAAAAAGTACAAAAAGTTTATAATATTTTCATGCAATTGTTTTAGTGGAGAAATGAATTGGAAGAGATCATTGAGGTGGCAGCCGTGGACTCGGATCTATGGGTTGCGATGTTGGCCGAGGTGCTCAAGACGTTCCCATCAGCAGGGACACTCAACACTGAGATAACAGAGTTTGACGAGACCAGACCAATATTCAGCGACATGATTGGAGAGCTGAGGAGGGCTCTGACGAAACATTCGGACCTTGGATTATTACCTCTTGAGTGCCTATATTTAAATAAGAATGCTTTAGTGTCTGTGGTAAGTTTATCTTTGATTAAATTATTTTAAGAATACTTAATTTGATGTTATTATAGTGGTCTTTATAAATTACTATCAATAGATTTGCCTGTTTTACAACTACCATGGCTGATTATTGATTGGCAGTTCCCAAAATTAATAAGCCCCATTGATGATTAATAAGGCTGACAACATATAGTATCAGTATTTCTTTCCACCTGGAACTGAACTAAATTTCAACACACATTCATGGTTTGCACTTGGGAACTTTTCTGCTCCATTACTGTGTCCACTATGACTTTGAACAGAATATGAGAAAAGTATGCTTTAGTACAAATGAGCCTGCTCTACCAGAATCATACCATGGCCTCTCAAAAACCAGCGTGAAACAAGACGAGCCTTGTTTCTTTGAGTGACTGAGACCCCACAATTATAAATATTCAAAGTAACGATTGTCCATGGAACATCTTAGTATCTTAGACATAGAAGTGCTCTCGTACCTCATCACTTCAATACACAGTCCAAGTCTCGACCGATCGAAGGCTTTCTCATAGTCCACAAACGCCAATCATTAAGGGCCGGTTCTAATCTATGGTATACGACTCTATATGGTATAAGACTTTATCCTCTTTGTGGAATTCATGAATGATTTTCTGATATCACTATCAGGGAACATGTCATTTACTTGTTAAATTAAAAAAGAAAAATATAAAATACGGAAAAAAACAGTGGGTATTTTACAAAGTGTGGTTTTGTTACAGGTGGGTCAACAGCCCAATGCAGTGAAACATTTCACCCTAAAAAGGAAGCCTAAGTCTGTGGCGTTACGTAGCGAGCTGCTGGCAAAGGCGACGGAGGCTCAGGCCAACCAGAAGAAGGCGCAGGCGCCTACGGTGCCCGTGCGCAGTCGGGGCATGCCTAGGAAGATGACTGACACGAGTTAGTGTTGTGCTTTCTTATCTTTCATCATCGTCAGCACATTAAATGTCTCCACTGGAGAGCACTAGCCTACCCGTATTGGGTGTATAGGGCTTAGTCGTCCACGCGAGCCCGTTGCTGGTTGGCCGACTTTACGCACAACCTTTGAATCTCTTCGCAGCCGTGCGCAGGTTTCATACACATTCTATTATGTATTTTTAACAATATTTGTATTTATCAATAACGTGCAATATCACTATTAGCATCATATGAAAAGTGATAATGATAGCAAAATATTAAATAACTCATATTTTTGTCAAATTTAGTACCATAGTTGATGAAGATCACCTAGCATTTAACCTATTCAATGCCAGAAATCTATTGTTTCCAACTACTAAATTGTTTTTGGTGTTTTCTTACTTTGTTTCCTTTTTGAAATAAGCTGTGCCTTTCTAAATACTTTTCCATGTGTTTTGCCTTATCTGTGTGTGCATAAATTGTTAAATAAATAAATCTTTGTGGCCATAGTTAACCCTTGGACTGCCAGGAATCCAATAGAAAATCTATTGTTTGTGACGCTTCAAGGCGTCTCTGGCAGTCAAAGGGTTAAGTAGTTGTATCAACAATCTTTAACTGGTATTAATCAATAATATCGGCCCATATGAGCGTCGGTAGCTCAGTGGTTGGACTGTCGCCTTCCTACCGGGAGGGCTGACGTTCAAATCCCGACACGTACTAATGTATTTTCGAATTTTCGAAAATATATGTACGTTATCCGACGCTCTTACGGTGAAGGAAAAATCGTGAGGAAACCTTCATGCACGCCTGCGAAGAGATTCGAAGGTTGTGTGTGAAGTCGTCCAATCCGCACTGGGCCCGCGTGGACGACTAAGGCCTAATCACCCTATACGGGTAGGCTCGTGCCCTCGGTGGGGACGTTTAATGAGCTGATGATGATGATCGGCCATAAGCTCAGTTGGTTAGAGTGTCGTGCTAATAATGCAAAAGTCGCGGGTTCGATCTCCTCATGGGCCACTATATCTTTTGTAATTTTGTAAGGTGATATCTAGAAAAAAAATATTGTGGTGCATCTCAAGCCATAATTTAATAATGGTAACCTTTTTAACAGCGCCCCTAAAGGGTCTCCCGTCCCGGTGGGCGGGTCGAGGTGGAGGCGGGGGCGGTCGGCCCCTACCGGCCGTGCCCCGTCCTCCGCGCCGCGCGGGAATCAAACTGCTGGACATTACCGAACAACCCGCTACGCATGCGCAGATCAAGAAGCGCAGGAAATTGGGTGAGTGAACACATTATATTTTCATAAGTATAATCTAAAGTTGTCCCTTATTAAGGGCGATTAAAGTGACCCAATATTAGTCGCGTTACCATATTTAACTTGTGAATCCATTTCGACTCGATAAGAAGAAAGATGTCCCTTTGATATTGCAAGTGTCCATAGGCTTTGGTAATCTCATACCTTTTTTTGTTTTTTGTTTGTTTGTTTGATGTCCAAGTGTTTTAGTCATGCAATGGCAAATAATTTTATTTGCCTCAGTTTTTTGGGTTTTCAATGTTGAAGGACATTAAAAATCCAATCAACGGACTCTGCATCTCTCATGGTCAGGCGTATCACTTACCATCAGGGGCGGACTGACTGTTCCATTCACTTATATCTTAAAAAAACTATTCTGCAGACTTTATAACATGGTTTTACTTTTTATTGTTTTTCACGGGCTTGTTTTATTTTTGTTGACGTATGTGTTATTTAAGAATAATTTGCGAAGACCTTGTCGATATCATAGAAATAACTTGTTTTTCAAAATGTAATTCAACAAATTGTAATAGACCTGTTAATATTAAGTATTGTTTTGTGTATGACGACCCATTTGGTGTAATGGCTAACGTGAGCTATTACACCAAGGGTTCCGGGTTGGATCCATGGGCAGTACAAACATTCGCAGCAGTACAAACAGAGCGTCGGATATCGTACATATACTTTCGAAAATTCGAAAACATATTGGTACGTGAAGGGTTCCGGGTTCGATCCCCGGGCAGTACAAACATTTGTGTCCATGAACATCTGTTTGTATTGGCCTGGATGTTTTTTATGTATAACATGTATGTATTTACAAAAAAGGTCTATAAGTATGTTTAGTACCCGTAATACAAGCTTCACGCTTAACTTGGGGCTAGATAGCGATGTGTGAATGTCAGTGAATATTTATTATATTATTTTTTGTTGTTTTCATTTTTATTATTTTCCAAGCCGATTTCGGCTACAGTGACTGTTCCACGGGTTCATTGTTATTTATTATAGAAATGGAGGAAGGTGCGAAGAAACCGCCGCCGGCTGCGCCTCCCTCGCCGCCGCCTGACTTCGCCAAAAGTGCCAACAATTTCCCACCGCCAAAGCTCGAAGAACAGCCTGCGAGTGAGTTTTTTATATACTATGGCCATGGAGCGATAAGACAGAAAAGAACTACCTATTAAACAACATTTATTCCAAATAAATTGTGCATTAACAATTATCATCAATAGAATTTATGTAAATAACATGTCACATAAATACAACCGAATGTAAAGTGAAATTTCATTAATTAAAATACGAGTTTCTATAAATACACATTGCACGAAAATATTTCTAGAAATTTATTCGTAGCTAAAAATTATTCTTAGTTTTAAGTCGGTATTTTTTGTTAAATAAAATTTTGTACTTGTAATTTTGAAGTGTTTCGTTGCTGTTGGTATTTCTATGGAATAAATTATAAAAAATATTGTATATTCCAGCGAGTGTGAGCAGCAGTCCCCCCGCGGCCCCCGCGGCGCCCGAGCCCCGGCCCCCGCCCACGGCCGACCGGCCCCCGCCCCTCGCCAGCCCTATACTTGTACAGGTATTTATTTATTTTATTTCATCATCGGGGGGGTAACCACAATCTCTGAAAACAGTATTGTTATAATGACGCCCCATTTGGTGTTGCGGTTGAGAGGTCGACTGCAACGCCAAGGGTTCCGGGTTCGATCCCCGGGCAGTACAAACCTTTGTGTTCATGAACATGTCTGTTTGTAATGGTCTGGGTATTTTCTATGTATAATATGTATGTACTTACAAAAAAATATGTATATAAGTATGTTATCCCTTGTTTAGTACCCATTAACTTGGGTCTAAATGGCGCCATGTGAATGTCAGTGGATATTTATTAATTTAATTAATGATACGTCAGCTTTTTTGAACCAGAAAGGACGAAGTAATATTATTGTAACACTGTTTTAAGAGATGGCGATAACCCCCATGCTCATTAAACGTCCCCACCGAGGGGTACGAGCATACCCGTATAGGGTGAGTAGGCCTTAGTCGTCAACGCGGGCCCAGTGCGGGTTGGACGACTTCACGCACAATCTTTGAATCTCTTCGCAGGCGTGCGCAGGTTTCCTGACGATGTTCTCCTTCACCGTAAGAGCGTCGGATATCGTACATATACTTTCGAAAATTCGAAAACATATTGGTACGTGAAGGGTTCCGGGTACGATCCCCGGGCAGTACAAACATTTGTGTGCGTAAACATATCTTTTTGTATTGGTCTGGGTGTTTTTTGTGTATAATATGTATGTATTTACAAATAAAAATATATAAGTATGTTTATCCGTTGTTTAGTACCCATATTACAGGGCCATGCTTAACTTGGGGCTAGATGGCGCTGTGTGAATGTCAGTGGATATTTATTATTTATTAATATTATTCTTTATTTTAAAATTAACATCCAATGCGTGTTTTACAGGGTACCGGTGCCAAGCCAATAGTGCTAGGGCAGCAGCCTAAGTTGTTGATTGCGGGTCAAGCGGGCGGTAAGCCGTTGTGTTGTCCGCGCAGAATCTGCTCACACCTCCGCTGTTATACTGCAGCCGGGTGGAAAGCGTACTCTTGCAGAATATCAAATCCGTGAGTATTTTTAACCATGACAGAGCGCTTAAACGAGACCAACAACAGATAGACAGTTATTGTCCTTCATCAATGCCGCACTGCCCCGTCACCCGAGACAATAGATGTTAGGTCTCTATACCGGTAATTTCGCTAGAATTATTTTAGTGTATTGATTTTTTAGTAACCATGACAGAGCGGCGTTGAAGAAGACCAACAACTGATACACAGTTATTCATCATCATCATCAGCTCATTAAACGTCCCACCGAGGGGCACGAGCCTACCCGTATAGGGTGATTAGGCCTTAGTCGTCCACGCGGCCCAGTGCGGATGGACGACTTCACACACAACCTTCGAATCTCTTCGTAGGCGTGCATGAAGGTTTCCTCACTGTTTTCCTTCACCGTAAGAGCGTCGGATAACGTACATATTTTTCGAAAATTCGAAAACCATTGGTACGTGTCAGGATTTAACCTCAGCCCTCCTGGTAGGAAGGCGACAGTCCACACACTGAGCCACCGACGCTCTAACACAGTTATTATCTTGCATAAATGCCGCACTGCGCCGTCACCCGATACAACATAGAATGTTCCTAGTATTGTTTATTCATTTGTCTATTATATGTTCCAAAGTGAACAGGATGGTCAGGACACTGACCTGATACCTGATGGTGAGTGATATGCCTGACCATGACAGAGCGGCATTGAATTAGACCAACAAATGATAGACAGTTATCCGCACTGCGTAATTCACTAGCTACTGAGCCTCATCCCGAAACACAAAATGCATAGCTCCTGTTTCACGGGACGATATCTGACACTGCGGTTGTAACTACCTAGACGACTCAGTATCGGGTATAAGAGAGAATCTGTTCTCTTGTCGGGCGCAGTACGGTATTGACGGAGAATAATAACTGTCTATCATTTGTTGGTCACCTTCACCATCAGGTGAGCGTTCTGACCGTCCTGTTCCCTTCATAACATAAAAAAAATATATACGTACTCAACGAGGGGCACGAGCCTACCCATATAGGATGTATAGGCCTTAGTCGCCCACGCGGGCCCAGTGCGGATTGGACAACTTCACACCAACCTTCGAATCTCTTCGCAGGCGTGCATGAAGGTTTCCTTACGATGTTTTCCTTCACCGTAAGAGCGACGGATAACGTACATATATTTTCGAAAATTCGAAAACACATTGGTACGTGGAAGGCGACAGTCCACACCATTGAGCCACCGACGCTCTTAATATAATAGGAAAATATTAGGTATTAAATGAACAATTGATTTTATTGGATACAGGTCCAACAACCAGCCGCCGCCCCTCCAGCCCCTACGCCTGCGCCTTTACCTCAACCTGTAAGTATTATTAAAATTTGTTAATACCAAATGTGTCTAGTTAACCTATTAACCGCCGGAATCACAGACAATATAGTTTTTTTTGTGTCTGTTGAATATATGCAACAGTGGTTTAAGGGTTCAACTTTGTTATTAACCTATTAACCGCCGGAATTCCAGACAATAGAACATCTAATCCAAGGTTGCCTGGAAGAAATTGCCATGTGCGATAAGGCCGCCCATTGTACTTGTTAATAATATATATATTCTTAATGTTACTTTTTTTGTGTAGAGTGCAATAAAGAATGTAATAAATAAATAAATGTATTTTCCTAGTTTGTTTAAGACATTCCAGGCTGAATCACCTGATTGTTCGAAAATATATATGTGTGGGCTACTTTCCTCAATGTTAACTAATAAATGTAATTTTATATAACCATTTATTCACATTTACAAAGTAATTGGTGTGCACCAGTTGTCTATGTCGAGGTCGATATCGACCGCGCTCATCGACTCACGGACGCACTAGCGATCGATAAGATGGTTGAACGTGTCTTTACGAAGCTATTATAATAATAATAAATCATTTATTCATAACCCAACAGTGATATCTTTACAAGCAGTATGCAATACATTGTTCAGGGTTTATATTACAATGCTGATTCAAAGGGTGAGTCCCTGACATGGAAACTAGTAAAAACTGTATTTCCCATATCAGTGATTCCTCGATATTTTTACAAGATTGTACATGTAAGTTGTATTAAATGCAACCATATGATAATAACGTTATGACAAAAATGAACACTTATAAAAAATAAAAAGTTGTGTGTCTATGTTAGTGTGCGTTTGTGCGTATCACTGTGTGTGTGTGTGTGTGCGTGTTTGTGTTTGTGTGTATTTATGTATGCGTATGTATGTTTGTCATGTTAGCGTTTATGAAGTTATTGTAGGTTATGTTTTACTGCAGGAGAATATCGTATACCGCGAGTAATGCCGCGGGGTGCAGCTAGTCTGGCCTTAATTAGGGAAGATTTATAGTATAGCATACTGCGATCGCTAGAAGGGAGATACTACTTCACCAATGCCAGTAACGTTTTTTTTTCCTTATTTTAATATATAACTTTAATTTTATCTTTTGTTCTTCCCATCCCATCGTCTCCCTTTCACTATAACTTAACAAACTTATCAAGTTATCAAACGTTTGTAGTCGACGTTCCCCGTATTCGGACTATTCGTTTCGCGTCTAACTTTCATTATGCGTACTGCAAAGGAATGACCCGCCTGCGTCTGTGTATAATAACATACAAACCTGTGGCATTAAAAAAACGAGTGAGTAGGCTTTTTCTGGGCAAGCTCGCTCCATCTTCGAGCATGTCTCTTCCACTAGGATAGTTTGTGCTCAAGAGTCAGCCCATCGTGAATAAAAATATTTGTTATGAAAATTTTTATTCTTTTAGCAGGTGCAGATGGCAACTCCGGCGGCGGGCACTCCAGCCCAGACACCGTTGTTACCGCGGAGGGGACTCTCACTTACGGTAAGTAACTTACTGTATTTACATATTTTTAACTCTTAATGTATCTACTTTAATAGACGACTCTTGTGGTTTAATGATCAAGACGTCGACTACACCAAGGGTTCCAGTTTCGATCCCAGGGCAGTACAAACATGTGTGTGCATGAACATGTCTGTTTTTACTGGTCTGGGTGTTTTTATGTATAATATGTATGTATTAACAAAAAATATGGGTATGTTTATCTGTTTTTTATAACCCATATAACAGGCTTATGCTTTGTTTGGGGCTAGATGCGCTTTGTGTAATAAAATTATTTTTTCAATTATCATCACATTTACACAAAAAATATTTATAATTTTGGAAACACAATAAAAACTCACAAAACATAAATTGACATGGACCGTTCTCAATCTTTCCTCTATATTTATCACAAACCAGATCATTATGGACCCTGTTAAAAAATACAAATATTTAAACATAATAATTTTTCATTTATTTTATCATCAAAATATTTATCAATGTCACGTCTGCGTGGCCAAAGATTCACCTCGCGCTTATGAATTGAAGTCATCATCATCAATTTTTAGCTCACAGATATTTTGTTTTGTTTCAGCGCGAGCAAATGTTGGAAGCGCAAGACATGTTCAGGAACGCGAATCGCGTCACGAGACGAGAAGGCGCTTATACTCGGCTTTATGCCGGCTCAAGGGGTCAGTTCCGACTTTAACAGTAATTATATTACTAGGTGGTAGACTCGATACTTAATCGTCTAGTAGGTACACCGCAGTGCCAGATACCGTCCCGAAAACACGAGTGTTATGTACACTGTAGCTAGTGAATTACGGGTATAAGAGACCAAACATCTGTTGTCTCTAGTGTCGGCATAGTACGGCATTGATGAAGAATAAACCTGTCTATCAGTTGTTGGTCTCCTTCAATGCCGCTCTGACATGGTCAGACGTATTATTGTTGTCATGTTGACAATAAAATGATTTATTAATTTTCATACTTTATTGTTATAAAATCAATATAACTTCAATGATGTAAAAAGATATAGATTCATGATGCTCACAAAACAATCGAAAAAAGTGTTCCGAATGCGCGACAGCACACTTACACATATTTCGAATGAGCGTACATTACCTAAACAAAGAGATACAACTGTATTCTTCTTGGCGGTTCGTTTTTGAGGCACCGATGGCGTATCTACCTTTTATATACAGAATATCATTGTATATCTCGATTATTGTCTTCCATGTATACAATAAATACTACTTTACTATCGAAGTACTAATAAAAAACCGTTCATTTCCAGATAACCCTGTCCGAACCTAGGCAACACAGTAACGATAAAACTGTCGGAAAATATCGAGAACGTGTTGCAATCGGACGACACGTACCTCACAATGTTGTCCGAAATGCACTTCCAAATGAACTACAACAACGGACAATGGACTCGACTGAAGAAGTACCGGCATATAGACGGCATGGTGCCACAGAAGATACCGCCCGGATCCACTGTGATATCGGCAATAACCAGCAGCCTGTTGTCTCAATAGCCAATCAGAGCTGAGTTAAATTTAGTTGAGGTCCAATAGATGTGTGCTATTGTAATACGATTGTGGATGAGCGCAGCGCGTTGGTGGAATGTGTTTCTGTAAAAATATTTAATATTCTCGACTTTCTAGCCCATTTAGACAAGAAGCTTGTACTATGGTAATAAAAACAGATACTATACTTTTTTTGGTAAATACATAAATATCTAGATCGTATAATCCGTGCCCCATCAAATATTATATTGGTCGTTTTTGCGACCTTAATCTGTTTATTACAGCATTTTGTCAGTTGAGCAACTAACATTTCAAGACATGTTAATGAAGCTGAGTATTAAACACGCATAGCGACTATAAATAACTGTTCGACCTATGACAAACAATCTACAGCCTTGTGTTAACAGTAATTAGGATGTTGTGTGCTTACCTTAAAATACATACATTGATTGAATTATATTGAACTGCTCGGTTCGGCTCATGAGACTCGAATATGTTTTTATTATATTGTCAAAGTCAGAGAATGTGGTAAGGATGCGTGGATTGTTCGAATGATCGAGAAGAAATTTCAAGTATTATAAGAAGTCTATCTTTCGCTGAAATTAATGCACATAAATATATAAATAACTACTTATACCGACTTCTGTTATTTCGTAAGGCCTGTACACCTATACGTGTAGGCTCGTGCCCTCGTAGGGATGTATATTGAGCTATTGTAATGTATGATGATGAGGCATTTTACCTTATTTCGATTTTGGTATTTAAGAATATAAGCTTATAGAAGTGGAAAGATAACGTCCATAACTTTAGGAAATTCAATCCAACGCGCTGCTAGTCTTTCATCTAAACTCTTACTTGAAGGTAAACATATCATGTTTGTGTTTGTTGAACTGTTGTTTAATTATATTGAACGCAGACTGATTGGTACATTTTCGGGGAAATAATATAAGTATTAGACAGATGCGTTTCTCAGGATAAAATGAGAAATTATGTTATTCGTGAGAGAACTTAACTATTCGTAATACTCGCCGGATTAGCAAGTTAAATTGACAGTATGTCGTATAGCCTTTAGAATAGAGTTTTGGAATGGAGACCGCATGTTGGCAAGCGTAGCGTAGGACGCCCTCCGGCCCGATAGACCGACGACTTGCAAACGTCGTTTGAAGACTGGATGAGGAAAGAGTACATGGATAGTCAAAGTCAGATCCATTTATTTCAAATTAGGCTTTCAAAAAACACTTATAAACGACAAAAAATATACAAAAATACAATAAAAAACAATTAAAATACTAAACTAAACATATGAATTTTGATGCTTTGAATAAAACTCGCTTCAGTGGTTGGGTCTGTTGATACCTGGCGCAATAAAATTACCAGGTATAAGAGACCTAACATCTGTTGTCTCGGGTGTCAGCGCAGTGCGGCATTGTCTATCAGATGTTGTCTCCTTCAATGTCGCCTGTCATGGTCAGGCGTATCACTTGCCATCAGCTAGTGAGCGTCCTGACCGTCCTGTACACTTTGTAATCAAAACATAGGGTATACCTATGTTCGGGACCGCCGTCGCTAGCTAGAACGCCTTAAACTGACGAGAATTTCGTCGGCTGATAAGTAATATAAATTGTGCGATTATACACACTACTAGTGATGTTTACATGCAAACCCTTTAATATCTTTATGGTGATAAATAGCAATATGAGATGCTTATATGAAGTTGTTTTTCTTTGACGGCGTTTTAAGCTAGTGCAGTGTAACAGGTTGAGAGAGACTAGTAAAGGTTTTGCTTGGTGAATTGGTACAACGAATGTTATATGGCCGGTATTATTGAATAAATGATTTTGGATTATATTGAGATCTGTTTGTATACTAGTTCTTAAGGCTAAAGCTGAAGGACTTTGAGTTATCTATTTCTATATATATTAGGCCTAAAATACCCGAATGAGATGTTGATGTGAGTACTTTAAGTCACCGATTTGTCGCGTTACTATTATAAATTGTTCTGGGCTGAGAAGAGAGACATAATATCTTTCCGGGAACACATTATAAGTGACAGTTGCTGCTATCAATGATAAGTGTCATGGACCAAATGATTTATATGTTTGTTGAAGTGGCTAGTAAATGAGTTGTAGTACGTAATTATTGGTCGAGAAATGAGTAGTGTCTTTGGCATACTGTTCCATGTGCGAACTTACTCGAATTTCTTTTAAATTGTTAATATATATTTAAGAATGCACAAATAGAAGCAAATTTGATTGATTTTAGACCCTAATACTTTGGTGTACAGGTAATATAATAATGTTCTCATTTGAAAGCAAAATTTTTCTTCTATTTTATTTACCCTTTGACTACTTTTCTATATAGCTTATATATTGTAACGAAATAGCTATAGAAGCATAGCATAGTTGGCTGCAGCCTTACAGAACTAGTGTCAATTGTATGTGTTGGTTAGGATAAATCTAATGGATAATTTCTATTGGCTTTTAGTAATTTACATTCGGTAGAGATCAACTTGTGTTGAGTGTTTCGTTCATATTAATGATAAACTCAGTGTATTGAATTAACTATTCATGGTTATGTTAGAATTGCAAATATAACAAATTATGATCGTCTTTTTCTATTAAGCATATTACATATTTTAGAATGTAAGAACATTTAAATTGTATTAGCTAAAAGTTATTGTTGAGTTGAGGAAATCGAACTTTTTTGTTGTAAAAACAAATGTTTTTTTAATTTGGTATTTTTTTGTAGTTGCTGAACTGAATAGAATTAAGTTTGGGTGTACTAAATTTATGAATATTTGAGAACTAACTAAGGGTTATAATAAACTAGAAGATTGATATATAAAAATAGGGTTGTTAGATGTGAAATCTCACGGGAATTAACATGATCTCAAGTGGGCGGTCAAAAAGCGATTTACCTTAAGTATCTTAAATCCATTCTAGTGCCAAATTGTGTTGCATGAGTGTATGTAGATTTGTTGAAATTTTAAGTGATACCTGTTTTATTGTTTCAAATATTTAGACACCCATGAGTGTTTTTTTTTCATGCAACAAACCTTAGTTTATCTAAAGTAACATTTTCAATATTTAGATTAAGAGTACAATATATCATGCTCTTGATTACATCAAATTTTATTTGATTTCATTGTTACAACAGTTCAACAGACAGTACCATTATAATAACCGCACTGCGGCGTGTTTAGTTCCAAAAAAATCCGCAATATGGCGACCTTTTCATTCTACATTAGTAGAGGTTTGGCAACGTCGCATCGGCACTTTAAAATATCTCTTCCCATAGTATTGTAAAAAATAATTGCAGTAACATGCAGATACATTATGCCTGAAAAGCCTTAATACATTATAGTTAACTAAAAATATATTAGTAATGAAACAAATTGTACAGTCATTATAATGCTAATAATAATTTTTATCGCATCTAGAATGAATAGTTTTGGTGAGAACTTGTAACTAATTGCTGGCATTTTGCTGTGTGATTTCACCTGTGATCGGTGACATTTTATGCGTATTTTAATTGGCTATTAATGCAGCAGTCAGTAAAATAAGTGTCGCAAATTTTATGTTCATATTGTCAAAGTTAGTTAAATAATAGGAAATTTCGTTTAAAATCTGGCATCTCATGGTTACGATTCTTACTGTTACTTACTACTACTGGATTGTAATTTTCGCGTTATTTTACAAACGTTACAGTTATAATTTTGGATGTGACATATATAATTTCTTAAGACATCGAGGCTCTTATTCTGGGACGAGACTCAAGTGTTGATATTTACTTGAATGGAGTTAAAATGGGATAGCGCTCTATATAATAAATAGCGCCACTTTCTAACTTAATTTCAGTAAAGATAAATAATAAATATCGACTGATATTCACACGCGCCATCTAGCCCCAAGTTAAGCGTTAAGCCTGTATTATGGTACTAAACAACGGATAACATACATATATATTTTTTTTGAAACATACATATTTATACATAGAAACACCCAGCCATTACAAACAGACATGTTCACGCACACAAATGTTTGTACTGCCCGGGGATCGAACCCGGAACCCTTGGTGTTGCGGCCGACCTCTCAACCGCAACACCAAATGGGTCGTCAACCTAAAAGATCATAGTTGAGTCTCGTTCTAGAAAACGGCCTGCGTGTGATGACTGTACAATTTGCTTTTTTTTAAACATGAAAATTGAAAAGTGTACTTTATACCGCTTTAAGTGTTCACAATAAATAACGATGTTAGAGATCGACCAATAGGATGCGTTTGTAATAAAGATGGAATTGATACGCTAGATGTGCTATTTTAAGTAATTCGAAAGCTTGTGTTCATGATGTCATAGTATTTATATGGAAATTGATGTTTGAAAACTTTAAAACATATTTTTTTAATAATTCCGCGCCATTCCTAATACAGTGTTTATATGTTGTGTTAAGTAAAGGTATAATTGAAGTCGGGTAATACGAATGTCAGTTATAACTTTGGTGGTTAAAAATTAATCCAATTTTTTTTTATTTCAATATAAAAATAAATAATTTTTAGATGACAAAATGTAGTCTTTTTAGTTTTCGAAATTGCATAAAATATCTTAGCTTTTCTGGGAATGAGCTGTAATTTTGCTGGAATTGTAATGTGTATAAGATTCTCTTTTGGTGGATTCAATTTCGTTTACCAAAAGTCCTCATTACAAGGCACAAACCTCTCGTTTTGTAATTTTAATATACAGTTAAAATATTTTTAACCACAGCTGACATTGTCTTAAAAAATGCTACTGGATTTCTTTGGCACCTGGCTTTAATTTATTTACCTGTCATATACAGTTGTCTTTGAAATTTAATAACAATACGGTATTCCGTGAGGGCGATATCCGTGCCTTTTAAATTAAGTCAATGATGTGTGATATAATAATATTTTAATACGATAATGCTGGTATTCGTTGCAGGCTAAATGTTTACAATATATACCTGCAAAATGCAAAACCTGCGCGAGCGCCCTAATAAGTAGGAATTAATTTGTATTGATGGTAAAGAAACTATTAATAATGATAAAATGTATGGGAACGACATAAGACTGTGACGTCACTTTGTCAGTTACATTCAAACAAATTTAAAGTACTTGAACCTGCTCAATGTAACAAATACTTGTATGAAAACCGCATCGAAATTGCTTCAGCAAAACGCGAGATATTCGCGGACAAACATAGATAAACAGGTCAAACTGAGAACCTCCTTTTTTGAAGTCGGTTAAAAACATATACAATAGTTAAGTACTAGAAAATTAATACATATGTTTATAACTAACAATGTCAATTAGAAACATGATAATTAGCTCAAATTCACGCCCTTTTTCTACTTTTCTTCATAATCTTATTCACATAACCTCAGTTTAGGACACTTTTACCTTTCGTCATACGAAAGGTGCACTAATATTTTCTTTTTAACCTCATTTTTAATCATTCATCAAAATAGCGAAACCACCTGAACATGCCTTTCGTTGATAGGTTAACCGGCCTATCAATGTGTCGTCAGTTTAAATTGTGTCAGTTCACTTAAATGTCGTAGTTTTATACGCGTAATAAAAAGGTATAGGGTAAGAATAGTTTATCAGGGATTATCTGCATAAATAGATACACGTTTTATTAAAATATATAAATCGTTCTTTACAGAATACCGTATTGTTAATTGTATGTATTGTTTTCATTGGATTGTAAATTACAATTGTGAATTTCATTTCACTATAGAATTTTAATTCGTAATTTAAATAAATTCACAAACATCAATTCTAAAATTACCAATAATTTGTTGCATGTTTGTTAACGGTAAATACCGTTAAATTGATAACTGCTGTCATTTTACAATATAACCCGTGATATTATTAACGTACGTTTAGGTAACTTTCATACCTAACAATTTTATCTCCAATATAAGCAGGTGTTGCTTTTGTTTTTGTATAGTCCAGCGCGTCTAATGGTATATTATTATAATTGTCAATTTTACTGTTTTAAAAATATCTTTATTATATGAACCTAATATCTTTATTGTAATAACCTATCCTTGTATTAAAATGGACTTTGAATAGAGGTCACTCAAATGGGAAGACCTATGTCCAGCAGTGGACTAAGATATTGAAGATGAGAGAGAGAGAGATGTCAACTAAGAATTATGTTTTATGTTTAAATAATGATGTCACATTACAATATCATTTGTATCTGAAAAATACGTTTTACAAATATTTCATAATTAACCCTTTAATCACCAGGATAATAGAAAAAAAATGTTTCTTATGGATATGTCCGTCAGCGGCGGTTAGAGGGTTTAAATATGATTATGATGGTAAAATAATAATTAAGTTTTTCACCATTCAATTATGCAGTTATAAGTCATTTTATATTACAAATGCATGGATGTAGGCTGAAGCTAAAAATGTTTCTCTTTTTGGCAAGAGTATTTTAGTGGTAAGTGTGAAAAAGACAGACTATATGCGAGAATTCTGCGACTGTATATACTAGAATGGCTTCCAAAGTGTATTGAAAGTCTGTTTCGGTAAGTGTTTTACTGGAGGCGACTAAGAGTGTTAACTATTTAGTTTATTCGAGTTAGTTTTACGTTTGTTGTACGATGTGTTTTTCTATAGATATTTAATATTCACCATGTATATAGTAGATAGTACAAAAATATTAAATGAAAAGTATTTAAAATGAACATGTGTTTTTTTAAACCTAAACTACCTTGTTAGTAACCACTTTAAACAATTATTTTAATATGACAATAAACATTTCCTCCGGCTCGATGGACCGACGACTTGCAAAAGGTCGAGGGGTAGGCTGGATGAGAAAAGCGGGGGACCGGGAAATCTGGCGCTGAATTTGGGAGACCTATGTTCAGCAGTGGACTGCTAGCGGTTGAAGAAAGAAATCTACTAATCACAAATTTTAAGACACCATGGTGAGCATTGTGTCTTAAAATTAGTACAACTAACTACGTACATGTGAGAGAAATAAGGGGCAATGTATTTATTTTTAAATCAATCTTTCGAGTTCCGCCTCACCTATTCCCTGTGCCTACCTATTATGACGACTATCTATAATAACATTAATAACAACAGTTTATTCTATTATATTAATTTAATCTTGAATCGTAACGTATCGACTGGTTCTTACGATCCTCAACTAAAAAGAATAGTGATCAATTTCATACTATGTATTATTTGTCACAACATTGTACAAGTGTTTTCTGTACGAGTCCACCAGGGGAAGGCACCGGAATATAACTGAAAATAAAATATGAAATGTCTATTTGTAGATTATTTTTAAGAGCTTTTCATAACTTAGATATATTTCAACGCTTTGAAAATTGTAATATTTCTTTTCGGACATTCTGGTTCAGCCTGCAATGTTAGGAACAAACTGGAAACAAACGGCACAGTGACGTTTACTGCAGGATAATAACAGCGTTCGGCATAGATCGATCTATGCCGAACGCTGTAGGTATGCCCATCATACCATGGAGGCACGGTAGTGCCTCCGCCAAGTCGAGCCAAGCGAAGCGCAAAAACACTACCTAACTTTTCTCGAAGTGTCTCGTCGATTTTTCTGATGTACCAGATAAATTCTTGAGCAAATATGTATGGCTTAGCTGATTCGTTCTTAGCTCCTTGATCAGAAACTAAATATTCGCATTACCTCCACGACGGTAGCGAAACGGCAAAGCCATATATTAACTGATATGTAGAATTTGTTAGGGTCGGTATAGTTAGGTCGTGTAGATTAAATATTTTTCACAGGGCAAACCTTATTTGGTCGTTTTGGCAACATTCTACATGAATTTTACATAAAATGTTTTTGGTGGGATATCCCATATGTACAACTAGAAATAAAACATGAAACACTGACCAAAGTAAAACACCACTTCTGGTAAGAAGATGATGAGGCTACTGAAACCTTCGCGCTTGGTGCGCACCACAAACTCGCAGATGGTCACCATGAAACCCATAACGATGTAGGCCAATGTGTACCACACGTAGATATCCACCAGCAACGCGTTCTCCTGATACGTAATAATAAAAGTTTTCATTACTAGATATAGATTTGTATGGTAGGGCTAGATGGCGTAGCGGTTATTGCGTTCCGTTTACGACAACACTTATAAAATATGATTCAATCAACAACTTACTTACTTAGAAATCTTATTTGACTATTGTAAGTTAGCTTATAACTAACTTACAATAGTCAAATAAGATTTCTGCTTATTGAGATTAGAGGAGTCTTCGGATTTCGGAATATCAACATCAACCCATAACGTCTTCGCAGGCGTGAGCCGATTTTCTCATGAAGTTTTCTTTCACCGTAAGAGTGTCGGATAACCTACATATAATTCGAAAATCGAAAACGGATTCAAACCTGCGCCCTTCCTATCGGAAGGCAACAGTCAACACCATTGAGTCACTAACGCTTAATGGTGTGTGATTCTACAGATAATACTTACAAACACAGAAGCCAACAACAGTATGATATTAGCCATTTGGAACAGCGTCATCAGAAGTTTCCGCAGAGTGTCAGTCAGCCTCCGCAAGTCGCAGTGTGGGTCGAAGCAAGAGTCACTCGACGCCAAATCCATTATGCAGCCCGCCTGCAATAGGGGTGTTCACAGAATGAGCAACTGAGTAAGTTTTGTTGTCCAGTGAAATGAACATCATCATCATTATCAGCCTTTAACGGCCCGCTGTAGGGGACAGGCCTTCCCGCACAGCATAGCTATGGGGACTTTGGGCTGTAACCCACTACGCGGGCTCAGTGAAGATTGGTGGGAGTTAACTTATACCCCTGTTGTTACAGTAATTGTTTAGCAAAACCCGTACAAAAACCATTAAGGCTCGACGGTTTCCAAAATAACTTAAATAAATATTAACTAAAATTACATAATTTTTATGAACACTAAGTTATCTACCTACTTAATGGAAAGAAAATTAATAATATAATATATTCAAACTAATTTACTGAGATTATATTTTTGGTTACCTATCCCATGAACAACCATTGACTTGTACGATCGTCAACCGAACGCATTCGCCACTACGCCATCGAACCCTACGCTTCACCAAATAAACTTCTTTAAGAACCACCCCCAGAGGTATCGCAGAATTCTGATATAGAATATAAAATAGGGGAAGGTCTTCTAGTCTTGAGTTAGTCGTTAGAGAGCCTAGTAGTATTGCAGTGGATTATGCGGCTAAAAATAAATTGAATTACAAACTCGAGCAATCAGCTTGTTTTTTTTACAATAGGGATAAAAATGTGTTGCATCGTTTAGGAAGCACTCTACTCTAGAGTAGAGTAGTTGATTTTTTTTATGTTATAAGTGTACAGGACGGTCTGGACGTTCACATGATGGTAAGTGATACGCCAGACCATGACAGAGCAGCATTAAAGGAGACCAACAAATGATAGACAGTTATTATTATCTATCAATGACGCACTGCGCCCGTCACCCGAGACAACAGATGTTAGGTCTCTTATACCCGGTAATTTAACTAGCTACAGTGCCCTCATCCCGAAACACAAAAGTGCATAACACTCCTGTTTCACGGGATGATATCTGGCACTGCGGTGGTACCTACCTGGACGACTCAGTATCGAGTCTACCACCTGGTAAATAAGTAGTGATGCATACTCACTCACAATATTAATGATGGATATGATAACGACGGCACTTCGTTTAGGGATGCAGCAGCATGGAGTCCTGTCGTCACACGGCATAATGGCTGCCAATTTGTCTGCTATAGAAGTCAACGACATTATTTTATTTTATTATAATTATTATTTATTGTATGAAATCCTCAAACATTTATTGTTTTCACAAAAGTGGATATTATACTACACTATGACTCAAATTATAATCAAGGTTTAGACCTAGGTTTAGACAATATTTCTCTATCATCTAGTTTGATAAAGTCTTTGCCCTGTCATTTCTAACGTTTCTAAAGTGTGATTTCGACATAGATTTTGGATATTTCGACTTGGAAAAGTTAATCTATTTTTTAGATAATGTTATTACTAGTACAAATAAATTGCATTAAAAATGCTTAATGTGATAATAATACAGATCATCGATTCAAGATATTCACTTAATTACTTTTACAGTTTCTCGTAACTGGTTTTAGAAAAAAGCTGTAATACTTTTTTCAACACTCAATTAGACGTCAGCGACGTCAGACAGTTGTGACAGAAAAACTAGAGAGTTTTAACTTTTCAATTTGAAATCGCTTTAAACGTTCAATCAAGTTCATAATTGATTATAAGTGGTGAAAGTATTCAGCGTGTGCGAAAACTGATTAATTCCTTACCTATAATATAGTTATGATGAGTTATGTAAAGATGGAATATGTAACAGCAATAATTTGTATTCTGGGTTATGGCTACTTCACTATGTAAATCTGATAATGAACAGCCAGGTATATGAATCCTTATAAGGGACGGGAGGGAGGGAGCGTAGAAACTTGTCGTATGTGTACTAAACAACGCATTAATACATACTTTTTGTAAATCTAAATACTCAGACTATGCATAACACACAAATGTTTGTACTGCCCGGAGATCAAATTCTGATCCCTTGGTGTACTAGCCGACGTCTCCAGATTTCTTAACACCACATTATCATCTTACATCACATGTATGTATAAATTATCAAAGAACAATATATAACTTTTTGCAGCTGGAACTATTGTAACGACTTCACCGGCAGATCCTGTAGACTACGACGAAGTTATAGAAGGAGGCATTTCGAATATAGAGACGACATCCATGACAGCGGAGCGATTGTCTCGAGAAGGCATCCTTCCGTTAGAGGAAGCTGAGAAGCTCTATATAGCAATGATTGACACATTAGAAGATATAATCGAATTGGTCAAAACACCGACCAACGCCTACAAGTTCCTAAAAGCCAAAGGCATTGAAAGAACTTTTATATCTAACATAAGTATTAATTATCCAAAGCTGCGAGAGTTACTTTTGATTCTTATCAAAGTACTTTTCGAAGTAGCACCCACGACTACCAAAGCTGTGATACCAATAACTGTTATAGACAAAGTTTTGGACATATTTGAAAACGATGATAATTTGGGTATAAAAGCTCATGCATTAGACATACTGTACGTCTGGCTGCCGGAGAATCCTAAAGCACAAGTTAGAGTGATGAAACTAAAAGGCCTTGAACCATTCTACCATCAGATATTGAAGCTAGATAACTCGGCGATTGCTATACTTCTTGATTTGTTCAATAATATACTCAAAGAGCATATAAAAATTCGCAATGATGTACAGCAGAAAAGTAAAATTGATTCGGATAGATATATTCTTTATCAACGGATTGGGCTCATTGAACGAATGTCTACTCCAACTGTGTGTAACGGTTTGGTCAATATCTTTGAAGATATGTTCTTATTTGGTACAGTTGACAAAAATGTAATAGGGCCTGCGTTTGAGCTCGTAAAGAATATGAAACCGTACTGTGTGAAAATCCTTAAAGGACAAAACAGGGCCAGTGAACTGTTCGAAACAATGTTAAAACACGTTCAAGATGTATACAAGATGAACCAATATGGTACTGCTAATATAAATGTCACGGAATTAAAGTCGATTTTAGAGGATTATGTCCGCGAGTTGAAGCACGAATATTCAGTGAAAGATGAATTTTAGGTTATGGTTACTATATTAAAAATTAAAATTCAAACATCGCATTTCGCTTTAACCTTCTAATGTCATTAATATTTTCTTTCAATAACAATTTCAATTCGTGTTGAAATTAAAATATGTAAATTCTAATATAGCCATGATGCGTGAAAAGGCTAATCCGTGTATGGGGCGTTTCAAGTTGATGAATAAAAAAAATGGCGAGCACTGAAATCCAGGGTCATAGGAACACAGAGAGAACAACACTTTCTTTGTTCTGTGGTTTTAACCCATTGACTGCCAGCTATCCAGACTCAAATGAAAGGCTATTGCTTTTGTCGCTATAGCGTCACCTTATAGGCGTCTCTGGCAGTCAAAGGGTTAATGTTCAGTTATCTCACAATACCAACTAGCCAAGAAGATAGAATTATCGAATTAAAAGCTCCCAATGTGTGGTCTCGCGTCCGCAGTGTATGAGGCCTTTGTAGCTGTTTGTGAAACTGTATAGGGCGTCAATCGTGTGCCTCCGTGCGGCATGCTCACCACGAATTTGGTGCTGTGAATTTAACTCACCCATTAATATAAATATAAACTTTAAGAATTTTTTAATTTGGTGCATTTAGTTAGCTTAAAAAAGGGTGGTTAAGTTAACGGTACCGAATAAAGCTTTGCTTTTGGTATAACAGTGTTCCAGTCTGCAAGGGGTAACAGGCAGTACTGGATACTTAGCATTTTAAGGCGCAAGTTAGCAAATTCCTTTGATTCTTAATCACTACCAGAATCGTTCTACAATTGTTTTGAGACTACTTCCACAGATTATATAATATATACTCTACCAAATATAGGTAGTATTTTGCTAATTTCAGGGTGATCCCTCGGTCCACACACACATCTCCATTTCGGGATCTCTGGTGTATTTCCCGATGGTGCTACGGGCCTGAACCTAAACTTTTAAACTAGATCACTTGTCGATGAGAGTTGCCACTTAGTCCTAACAAAAATTTGTTGCTTCACCCAAGCAAGATTATTGATAAATATATTCTATTCCATAAGGCGTGTTACATCTATTCGATGCAAAAGAAACAACCAGATTGTCTGCAGTGGCGTGCACTCTATATATGAAAACAACAGTGCTTACCCTAGGCGTCCAGACAACCCAGAAAATTGTCAACATATTAAATGATTGCCACTTATTTGCTCTACAGATCGGAAACCAAAGGCGATCTGCTGTCATCAACAGCACTCAATTTGTGTGAAAAAAATGTACAGTACTTATTGTTTTTGCAATTAGTGCCACTTTGCATACCCTTCTCATAATCTCAGTGCACGCCACCGATGGTCTGTTTCCTGATTGCTCAAGTATTTTCACTAAACAAATTTTGTAATGATCCGAAACCAGAATGTAAACTTATTATATAAATTCAATTCAATTCATAAATCATTTATTTTGAATCATTAAAATCAATATAACATTGAATTAATATAAATAAGATAAAAAAGATATACATATAGAATAAAATTATTTAACATTAAAATAAACATGTGATAAATATTAAAATTACAATTATAAATTCATATTCCGAGATATTAAATTTGACACTTTAAAATTAAAAATTACAAATAAAATATATTACCACTATGATTAAAATAAAACAAATCAATATCAAAGAATTATTATAAAATATTTAAAAAATAAAAATAATCAATTATACCAACGCCAAAGAACTCATCAATAATATGTTGTCAAAGAGCATTAAAAATAAATAAAATATAAAATAATAATAATAAAAAAAAGAAAAAATAATAACACTACAGTAAATGTGGTACAGTGAGCGTGCCGGGTAAACGGACACACGGGGGTTGAAGCCCTTTGTCCACACGTCACTCGGTCCGCAACGATTTATTGTTGCGTGTTCGCGGTCGCTCAATGGGCGACCTTTAATTTATGTAATACCATTAGCTCTATGTATTTCAATAGGAAATTCAATTATTTATTCATATTTTTTGAGGGTTCGATGGCAATAATGCAAGCGTTAGGTTGACGATCAAAGTTAAGCAACTCGTTAAAGTCGGTTATCAGATGGGTGACCCTTCTTCTTTTGTAAGAAATTGTCTATCTCAGCTACTTTCTAAGAATGATAGTCGTTAATAAGCACCTTTCCTCCCTTCCCCGTAGTCGGTGACGTGCACAGAGATTACGAGTTGAGTATGCAAAGTCAGTCACACTAATCGCAAAAACAATAAAAAATACATTTTTATTTGAACACAAATGAGTTGTTTTTTTGTTGACAAATTGAGTGCTGTTGATGACAGCAGAAAGCCTATGGTTTCAAATCTGTAGAGGAAAATGGACGAATAAGTGGGAATCATTTAATGTGTTGGCGATTTTCCGGGTTGTCTGGACGCACAGGGTATGCACTGCTTATTTGCATATATGGAGTGCACGCTAGTGCCATTGCCATTCTGTCTAGGACAATCCATATCTACTGAATAAAAGCATGGACGAATAATACCAACTTCATTCATCATTAGCTTATTACGTCCCCACCGAGCGGCACGAGCCTACCCGTATAGAGTGTATAGGCTTTAGTCTTCCACGCAGGCTCAGTGCGGATTAGTCGACTTTACGCCAATGATGTAAAAAAGTATGGATTCGTGATATGCTCACAAAACAATCGAAAAAGTGTTCCGAATGTAGTGACATCACACATACACATATTTCGAATTTCGAACACATTTACCCAAACAAAAGAGTACAAACTGTACTCTCTTCGGCGGTTCGTTTTTGAGGCACGGATGGCGTGTCTACCTTTATATATACAGAACATCATTGCTTTACGCACAATGGATTTCTTCGTAGGCGTAGGTTTCCTCACGACGTTTGCCTTCACCGTATAAGTGACGGATAAACGTAAATATAATTTCGAAAAGGCATTGGTTCGTGGCGGGATTTGAATTGAACCTGCTCCTCTAGATGGAAGGCAACAGACCACACCAATAAGCCACCGACGCTCTTACCTATCCACTAATGGTAGTTAAGAATACCTTTATCTTAGAGGATCATTTAGGAGATGTGAAATCAAAGTATTTATCAAAAATTGACAATATGAATGGCCATCGAAATCGCAAATTCAAAAGGTCATGCAAAAAGAGAGTTGCGTCATTAAATGTGATGACAAATCATGCGCCATGGGTGGCCGACATTTTGTTGATGTTTTCGCGCTTCCGTCCACGGGAAGTGACGTCATTAGTGGTAACCACAATTACAATAAAATAGGAATATATTATTATGTGAACAAATTGAATGTCTCTATTTTATATTTAACTTTTGAATACTCCTGAGGGATTTTTGTGTGTGTTTTTTTTATACTAAAGACGATACCTTAAGTGCCTACGTAGGTTACTAACATGTTTAAATTGCAACAAAATTTTAGATTGAAAAATTTGAAAAGGATAAAGCTTGACTCTTTACCTCAGATTCTTGTGAAGATTGTTTAACAGTTTGACCGCCGTGGTTGTGTATAAAATTAACAGACAATAAATTTTTTAATGTGCGGTATTATCGCGGCGGTTAATAGGTTAAGCTTTGCTACTTTTCTCAACCAAACTGTGTTAAAATTATTGATTGCGAGACTTGAGTCACAGCAAAATCAATCGAGCACCTTATTAAAAACAATTCAATTATGTTATTTTGTAATATAAGAATATCCTAGCATTTGACGTTTTTATTCAGCCTACACTTTTCTTCGGTTGTGTTGTATTTTATAATTTCAATTGTATTCTATACCTACAGATAAAAAAATACGAATTGCATAATGCGTGGGAGAGATATCAAGGTGCGTAAAGTGTAAAAAGTCACTAAGGTACACTAAACAAATACAAAAATCGTATCAAATCGATCATGTTTTATCGATTGTAAAAAAGGCGCGCTTTGAACTGTCACTTTGAAAAAAATATGGCGACCAACCTGCGTGGCGAATTGCGCAAAAGTTCAAGTACGTACCTACATGCTGTGAGAATATTTTTTGCTTTTAAACATTCATGAATGAACATTGTTGGGTAATGACCACGGCAAATATCCCATTTGTATTGTTAACCTAATCTTTATGAATCTATTTGCACAAATCGGTAGGGTGACCACATTTAAGAGTACAATATACATAATATTTAGTACCAAACGTACAATCAATGTTATAATAAAACTGAGCATTTCCAAATATTACAAATAAGTAAATTTATGATTAATTCTAACTAAATAGCTGAAAATGTTGTAGATATTTTATGTAGTTCTTTTTATCTACTAATGCGGCGGCGGCCGTTAGATTAATATAACTACACAAAATGCTAACACTAAAACTATTTTGAAAGGTGAAAAGAAATGGAACATGATCAATTGATTTATGAGTATTGTAGCGGTAGGTACTTAGGGCCTTAGAGCTTTAAGGCTCTTCTTAAACTTATAGATATTTAATAAGTTCATCTAAAACTTATTTTTGGTATTAAAAAATGTAACACAAACCCGGAAAAGAAAATGGCATTATTCCCTGCACGCGTGATTGATATGTTTAAAGTTACCCAAAAATATTTCTGATATCCAAATCCATTTTTTCAATTACGGCTTACAAACTTAAGAACATTATACAATATAAAACGTATAAATTACTCAAGTATTGAAAAAAAGCGCGAATGTTCGAATAATATAATAACAAGTAAATAATTCGAATGGACTTGTCCGCTATTAACTTAACCAAATGGTCACCGCAAATAATGCAAAAGACAAGTTAAACTCAGGTAGCGGCGGGGGCGTGATGCCTTATGCACCCGATCCCGATTCCCACACTGGACAATTGACTGTGGACTATTAGTTAGGCCTAATTTATTGCTTTGCTTACTGCGAGTAGAATTTGGACGACACAAAAAAAAACGCAATTTCAATTATTAAGATAGTTTGCTTTTGTTTTGTTTACTGCTAACAAAATTAATCATCGCGACCTCAAAAGTTACTCTGATTTTAGTATGGTGAATTATAAAAGCTGTATAGTTTAGTGGTTAAACCAAACAAGTGGCCGAGCGTCTTAAAACTTCTATGCTACATCAATTGCTTTAAGGTGTTTCTTACTACAATAATCATATCGAAATTGTTTTAATAATTCTTATTAACTTATACACGCCCCTTTTTTTGGTGGCACTGCTACACTCATATGATAGTTCTCTCGATGCTAAACGACAAAGCCATTCCAAAACGCAGACAGCATAGCGTATGCGTAATCCTTGACTTTATGTATATTTTTAATAAGAGTCGGTGCATATTTTTAACTCATACTTTGTATTTATTGTTTCACGTTTGAATTTATATTTTTCTGTAAAAGGAAAGAAATATAAAATTTTATTCCCAAAATATACTTAAAATATTTTTCTATTTCTTTTTTCGCTTGTGAGCTAAACTAATGCGTACAAATTTTAATTATAATAAAAATATACTAACGCGTTTTAAGATAAAGTATAAAAATTAGGCAATGGTTATCCCGTTTTGCGTTTCATTCAGCTTTATCCATAAAGCTTAGCATTTAAAAAATATCGTCAATGAGCAGCCCAAACAACAAATGTTTACATTGACCTGAGTCATTAATTTTGTCTGTCCATTCATTCAGCCAGACATCACCTGCGACACAAAATGGCTTTTTTCAAACACTTTTTTAAACTAAAACGGTTTTTATCGCGAGTTTTAACTTCGATATGCACAATAAATTTATCTATTCACGAATTTGTTCGGACTGTAGGCGGGTTAATGCTTTGGATAAAAATTAATGCGTGTTTTAAAGGGATAGCTTTAGAATTGTAAAAAACACGGTCACACCTACCTATTGGACATACCGAAGGATCTCTGACGTGAGAACGCTTTTTTATAGGTGTTGCCCGCGACTTCTACTGTGCAAGATTAGTATTTCGAGTAGCTTATACATATTATACATTTGAAATAATAGTTTCTATAATTACATTACATGTGTCACTTTCGCGGTTTTGCCAGCGCACGCCCGTATAGGTCGTAGATGGTAGATTACTTGACACTTATCGTCATATTTTGGACAATTTACACGTTATCTTCGCGCGTCGATCGAGCTCGGTGGCTCATTGGTGTGGACTGTTGCCTTCCGATCTGGAGAGTGCAGGTTTAAATCTCGCACCTTACAAATTATATGTACGTCTATCCGACGCTCTTAAGGTGAAGGAAAACATCGACCTGTTCCCTGACCTGCGCACGCCTACGAAGAAATTCAAAATTCAAAGTTAGTGCGTGAAGTCGGTTTCTTCAAAATTCATTGAGTAGGTGGTGTTTGCGTGAAAGAGTTACTAACTTCCATCTATCCTTACAAACGTTCGCGTTTATGATATAAGTAGGAGAGATATTTTAATTGCATCCGTAGTCTGAGGTGTGAGTGTAAAGTTTAGATTCGGTCAACTGCTTGATCCGGAGGTTGTGGTGATAAAATCCTACGAGAACAATAAAGTGAAAGTCAATTAAAAAACCTATAATATGTAACTATATGACGTTATGTGAGCAAAAATTATATTAGGTAAGAACTTTATTTATTTCTCATAAAGAATATACATACAATTCACTTACTGAGAAAAACTTTAACATCATGTTATAAATAATAAATCTGTGTGCAAGACGGTGAGCATAATTATCGTAAGAATAAAAAAAAAATAACAAATTAACGGAAACGATAACAAAATCTCAAAAGCACAAGTACTTACTTAAAGTTGACAATATTCAATACCATAATATGTATGGTAATCAAATGAACGCCCATAGATTAAAAAGTTAGCAACAGCATGCCCAAATTCTATTTTACTTTCAAAGATCACTTACACGTTAACGTAATAAAATAAATAACACTTATTCGACTTTGTTGAATGTAAATATGTTGATTGTAAGGGATGACAGGAGGCACCACGCTGTGTTTCCTAAATCGGACTTCCGAGATTCTTTCAACGATTTGTACAAAAAATGTAGGGCAGTGGGTACACACGTGGGAAAGTAGCTAATTTAATTGTAATGACGTCGTTACTTGTTCTGTCTTCGATAAGTGATTTATTGACGTATTCATGCAATAGCTTTGTGCTATCCTATTGCGTTAACTTCGTCTGTATTTTCATTGAGAACGGCAACGACTGTAATAATTTAGTTTTTGTCTAAATACATTATCTTTATCCATTTTTAAATTGCTTAATCTACTTATCAGCGATTTTAATATGTTTTTTTCTACGAAAATAAGGCACTGAAACTGAAGTCAATTTAATAGGCTACATTTGACTTCCACAACGTAACCCTGTAATCTAGAACAAAATATTTCACTATTTAAAGATAAAAATTCATAGCGATTTGTTGTAAAAATGGCATTTTCACATTTTACTTTGACATGTCACTTCTGTATCCATAACTTAAAGAACCCGTGATGGTCCAATTACTTATGGCCTACTCCACAATATTGAAGCGCTCTACCATAAGCTCCAGACTTGGCGAGCGGGTTGCGAATGGTTGTCACATATTAAATTGTATATTTATTTGCCCTTAACCTCCTACGGTACCTGCGGGAAGCGTTGGTAGAAATAGTTGACAAAATCATTCTAATGCTGTCGTCACCACACGGCATATGTATGACGTGGGGCTATATTCGTATATACAGACAGATTCGACCTGCAAAACCTTCAAGAAAAGAGCGTACTCTTTCTTAAAAGGCCGGCAACGCATCTTGTAGTACCTTTGGTGTTGCAAATGTCCATGGGCGCAGTATTCACTTTCCATCAGGTGATCTGTCTGCTCGTTTGCCCCTATACTATAAAAAAAAAAAAAAAAAAAAATATAGCCCCACGTCATACATATGTACTCGTGTACACTATACTGAATTGGCCCAGTGTGAAGAGTGGTTGCTACAATATAAACTACTTATATAAAATAAAATGTTCTGTTTAGTCATCTTACGAATTAAAGGTTAATTTAAGACGTAGCTATTGGAACTACAAGCCCATTAGAAACCTATCTAAGGATATTGTACAATCGGCGGACCGTTTCTCGAAATTCTATTCAAAGCGCAAGTGTGTATTTTTTTTAAAGATAAGAGGCAAAAGTCAAAATATTTGGCGGGATCAATTTGTTAGTTTCCTTTGCGTATTCAAACACCGGAAGTCGTCACTCGACGACCGTTTTGTGCAACAAAATAGTTTTTATTGCAATAAAATGGAAATGAATGATGATCATACGTGGAATGATGTTATAGAAGATTCACAATC
The DNA here is from genome assembly GCA_019425675.1 of Leucinodes orbonalis. Taxonomy (NCBI): domain Eukaryota; kingdom Metazoa; phylum Arthropoda; class Insecta; order Lepidoptera; family Crambidae; genus Leucinodes; species Leucinodes orbonalis. The sequence goes on from PQWD01008199.1 coordinate 173,730, forward strand.
CACTGTTTTGTTGTTAAATTGAATGCGTATGTATATTTTTACGATTATTGGTGTTATCCATTGCTGTTATAAGTAAGACATGGAAATTTTTAGAAATCGATTGGGCTCGCCTTTGGGTTATGGCCCAATCTCCCCTTAGACAAACTGTTCAGAAGGGCCTGTGCCTGCTGTGGGACGTTATAGGCTGAAGATGATCCTGAATCAAAACTATTAGTGCCAATGAGGTATCCACCATACACACTCAAAAAGTAATTTTTCTGAGGTGTTGCCACCTCAGATAATGACTTTTTGAGAAGTTAAAAAGAGCTAGCAAGGCTAAATTCAGCATCAAAAGATTTGCTTTTCTAAAAATGTTGAAATAATCATGTCATGAAGCCGTTTTTTTTAGAGCGTCTAAAAAACCGTCATCATGACCGATGAAATAGCAAAAAGTACTTGTTAGCATGTCGAATCTCCATAATTTGGTGATATGTTCGAGACTGTGAAATAGAGCAAGATTGCTCTTTTCGGGCTAAATCGTTAAAAAAGAGCGTCGGTGGCTCAATGGTGTGGACTGTCGCCTTCCTACCGGGAGGGCCGAGGTTCAAATCCCGCCACGTACCAATGTGTTTTCGAATTTTCGAAAATATATGTACGTTATCCGACGCTCTTACGGTGAAGGAAAACATCGTGAGGAAACCTTCATGCACGCCTGCGAAGTAATTCAAAGGTTGTGCGTGAAGTCGTCCAATCCGCACTGGGCCCGCGTGGACGACTAAGGCCTAATCACCCTATACGGGTAGGCTCGTGCCCCTCGGTGGGGACGTTTAATGAGCTGATGACGACGTTAAAAAAGAAGTGCACCTATGCTAAAAACTGCTAGATCTAGCTACAAAAGGGCTAAGGTGGCAACACTGAGTGTTACCCATGGTATAAAATATTATGCCTATGTGTTAATCAAGTGTTTTTTTAATTAATCAGCTGTAGACATAAAGAAGTAACAAACATACACTTTTGTCTTTATAAGTGTGTTTTTTATAAGATACAGATTTCCAGTATAAACTCATAGTACTGAAGACAATCTTACCTGCACGTATTGCATCCTGCCCAATAGCGAACGAGGCTCTGGTGACGCGTATTAAACCAGGCAAGAAACTTATGTTTCGAAATATCTCTATGGTGAACACCATTGGGGGAAACCTCTTCCAGCAGAGGAAGTCACTTATGCTAGTGTTAAAGGAACTAGCTAGAAAAGGCTTCTCTCTTTCCAGTTCATTGTTGGACGTAGGTCTGGCCAATTCTGTGCCAGAAATCCTGGTCGTTCGCTTTTCTCATCCAGTCTCCACAAGAACAAGAAGATCCACAAGCGGGCAAGAACTTCCGTTAAACAAAAGATTTACTGTTGTTTTCCCGTGACATCATAATTATCGTCGAAGAGCGTCAATGGCTCATTGGTGTGGACTGTTGCCTTCCGATCTGGAGGGTGCAGGTTCAATTTCCGTCACGTACCAATATCATTTCGAATTTTCGGAATTATATGTTCGTTTATCCGACGCTTTTACGGCGAAGAAAAACATCGTAAGGAAATCTGCGCACGCCTGCGAAGAGATTCAAAGGTTGTGCGTGAAGTCGGCCAATCCGCACTGGGCCCGCGTGGACAACTAAGGCCTATACACCCTTACAGGTAGTGCCTCTCGGTGGGGACGTTGAATGAGCTGATGATGAATAATTATAATTTTATTATATTGGCTGGGTTATAAATATAATAAATAAAAGCACGGCTTTCAGAAAAAACACATAGGTCCTTATATGAATTAGGTGTATTTGAATAACTTACTTTTTACCTATAGTATCAAATGGTCAATGAATTACTGTCATAAAATAAAAGAAAAAAATACTTAACCAATTACAATTGAGTAGGGTAGTGACTTGTGTTTATTTTTAATAAAATAAAATATAATATATAATTTATTTTTATCTTTAACTTACTTTATTATTATTGTTTCATTTCACTAGGATTTTTACAATAAAGTGCAAAGACTCGTAATTATATTTGACTAAGTTTTTTTTTTTTTTCAAGGTTGCTCAGCGTGCTATCAAGAGGGCTATGTTAGGTGTCGAACGATGATATCCGTAGGAGAACTAGGTGACCGACATAGCCCAGAGGATTAGCAAGTTGAAGTGGCAGTGGGCAGGGCACATAGTGCGTAGAACCGATGGCCGATGGAGCGGAAAGGTTCTCGAGTGGCGTCCACGTAACGGAAAGCGAAGCGTAGGCCGACCCCCAACCAGATGGACGGATGATCTGGTTAAGGTGGCGGGTAGCAGATGGATGTCAACTGCAAGGGATCGGTCCGCGTGGAAATCATTAGGGGAGGCCTTCGTTCAGCAGTGGACATAATTGGGCTGTAATGATGAAGTTTTTTTTAATTAATGTTTATAAATGGTGGATTTTGTGCATGTAAATTTGTACATAGGTAAAGAAAAAGATTTTGTTGTTATGATTTAAAAATATATTTCTCATTATTACTCATCACGTCGGTAAAATTTTCATAAAATACAATCTACGCTCTTTAGTTTTGATCATCCGATCCAGATAAGTATATCGTACAATTGTTAAATATCTACAATAATTTTAACAAAATAATTTAAACTCTACAATCACATTTCAATATACATTTTACAATTTTATTTACATAATTGGTCTAGAGGGAAACAGATGTTAATTTTATTTTAAATTAGTTTCTCTATTATTCTATTTATTACCTTGTTACCAAAAAATTCTCATCAGTAATCCCTGAAGGTATTATACAAAATTTTGGTCCATTGTTTATGCTTAAATTGAAAATCCTAAAATATCCTTTACTTAATATCCGTATAAATATGGAAATCCGACATGAGGCACTGCCGACAGTGGGACAAAAACTGGCATCATCCTCTCTGCTTGGAGATAGTGCGTCCTAGTATGTTTCTTCAAATGATCCCTTCTACCGAATTTTTTGCCACAAGTACCGCAAGGGAAAGGTCGGACGCCCGAATGAATTCTCTTTGCCTTGTCAACTCCTCATTTCTCGTAAATGTTTTACCGCAGTTCTTTTCGTCACACTTGTATGGTCTTTCGCCAGTATGAATCCTGATATGCCCTTTCAGTTGACCGTTGTTCGAGAAACCCACATGGCAATGAGGACATTTGTACTTCTTAGGTCGTTGTTTCCTTGCGTTAATGAGTTTCGCTTCGTTCTCTTGCTGCAATATTCTTGCATACTCCAGCTCCATCGCGTAACCTTGGGCTAGCGATTCTAGAAGTAAAGGATCTGTGGGCTGCACTCCTAATGCTTGAGCTATATCAGCAGTTGGAAGGTAGTCTGGCATGAAGTTGTTGTAAACATTTGGATGCGTCAGAGGTGGGAAAGTATTTGGAGGGTAAACACTTTCCGCGGGAGCGGCAATTTTCGTATCTTGTTCCGATTTCAAATTTGTTTCCTCTTGGAGTAGACGGTCGCAACACATGCTGAGACTTGCTACTGGTGATTCCTTGGAGGTTCCCAAGATGTCTGTGTCAAGTTCCTTGATATCCTCCGCATCATCTGTCGTTGTAGACACAGTGGCGTCTTGGTGCACGTTCGCTTCAGACTTTTTGAAGGTGCCGCGAATTTTCCTTAATCTATTCTCTCGTTTAGTCTCGTTCAGTCTTCTTTTCTTATCTTCGGCATCATCCAAATTAGTAACATGGGTTATAATTGTTTCAGGCTCCATTTTCTTTTCACTAACGTCCCAAGGCCTAAACAGCCTCGAGTAGTTCTGTTGAACAGACAACATTCTCTAATCACAGGGGTGTATTCACACGCGATCGAAGTCACTGACTGCGACCCTTTTTCGTGTCGACAACTTTTATATACATTTCTTTAACAATAAATTTAATAAAAGCTCCCTGGAGTAGAGGGATAACCGATGCCATTGAGTCGACGAAAGAGACGAAATATTTTTCAATTGTTGCACACTTGGGTCGTTTTTGGCGCCCTTCACATATAGAAATATGATGACAAAGAAATTTAGACTTTAAGAGTTTTGCATAAGGTGCAGATCGTCGTGCATTAGCGCTGGCAGTAAGTGCATTTCATGCAGTCGAGTTGTCATAGTGTTTGAGATAGGGGTGTGTATTGTTATTTATGTTGATTTTTGTGCTTTGCCAGAAGGCGGGGTCGGGGGCAGAGCGTTCCGCTCGAGTGGGCCGCGGCTGCAGCTGGGTCTTGTTTGTTTTAATAGCATTCTCTATGACGTGGTTTATGGTACATACGCGGTTTGTACAGTGTACATGGGGAGATAACGGTTTATGGGAGAATTGACAATTTTATTCACCGCAATGGAAACGTCCGAATTGAATTTGTGAACTGAGTAGTTAATGGTGTCTCGTATGGGGGTAGGTTGATTGATTTTTTTAGGTTTAGGAAAATTGGAGTTTTAAATTGTGTTTTAGTAATTTAAATGTTATTTATTACTCTAAATAAAGCGTTCTCCACTTTATTTTTATGTTATTTCTACATCTCAAGCACTTTTTTCTCATAAATTGACATTAATTACAACTTTACCTACCTACTAAAGAGCGTAAAATGTTTTAGTTCCCTAACTAAACACAGGACGATCGGCTATGATATTGTGAATGTTTTAAATTACGTAAAAGCGATTACGTATTGATAAATTACTATCATTTAAATAATTAAATAAAGGTCCAAAACAATATGAAATGTCATATTGGTTTCATGACAAAAGATTTACCTTAAAGTTCTCATCAGCAGCACTTTAAACGTTCGCAGGTTTCCTCCAGATAACGCACATACTTATAATATTGAAAATTCGACAAGACTTTGGTATGTGGCGGGATTGGAACCTGCGCCATACAGATCGGAAGTCTGTTGACTTCCGATCTGTATGGCGCATTGTATGGCGCTGTATGGCGGTGGCTCATTGGTGTGGACTGTTGTCCACACCAATGAGCCACGCCGCTCTCACATTCAATAGGCATCATAAAATATATACATAGATATGTGTTGAGTTTTATTACCACAATTTATCTTCTTAGTATTGCGTGTCGGTGTGTTTTTTTACTGCAACTATTTGTACCCTATATGGGCAAGATTTCTCAACTATAATATAAAAAGTTAATATTTAGGTAAAATTTTACTTCGAATTAATATAGGTACGTAAAAACCCAAGTAGGTAAATAAATTTAGAACAAGGACTTAAAAACGTATAAATATTTCTAATTATCTGTGATATTATTTAGTCTATAAGCTATTAGGGTGTGCGTGATCGTTAGTATCGTTCATTTTTTGTTTTTAGCTAGTCTTCAGACCTCCTCTTTCAACGTTTCGAGTTTTGGACAGTCCGTTGTTTGGCAGTCCCGAAGGTCTATCCTAGGACCTTCACATCGCAGTGACTGGGATCCCATTAAATATCCAAACTATTCCATCGTTAATAATGTATTAATAAAAAAAAGCTGTCAAGAATATTCCACTTCATTCCGCTGTATCTGCATTGTTGATATACATTATGTAATTACCTACCTAGGTATATACAATATCTGTATTTTTATGTTTCTTTCAAAATCGTATTGTGTATTGTTTATTAATACAGTAAAAATAACATAAAGAATAGATCAAATGCATCAACCTGTCCGTCTGAAATGAAATAAAAAAAATACAAAACTGACACAACGAAAACCGTGTGACTAAAAAAATGCCTAACAACAATTCATTTCCTGGATTATTGTAAAAAGAGTCGTGTCGACCGCAAAATGGATGGCTCGGATCAATCTAAACATATCAATTTTACTCCCGGCCACAATAGGCTTGATTGCATTGCATTTGGGCTTTTTCGATTGATTCCTGAACGCAATTCGGATTTGGCGCGAACTGTCAAAAATATCAACGGATGACGGATCGGGTGTCGCGCGAAATAACGTTTCGCGGTCATAGGGCAATACAAAATCATATTGCAACACTTGCAGAATTAAATAACTTTTATCTACTTTAAAAAACTCGTATGAGAAAAAAAAAAGTATAAGGAATCTCTTATGCTTTTAATTTTTTAGCTACTTTACCATTAAGTAGGTACTCGACTTATCAAACGAATTTCGAAATAACTTCAACGTATTCGGTAGACCATTCAGAGGCAAGTTGAGCATCTTTTACAATGGTTTGTTGTCGAACGCATGATCGAAAAACATTTAATTATTTCGGAAGGCCAGTAAAGTCGATGCTTTCCGTCCCAGATTTTACATAAGACTCAGACTGCAATATCTGTTAATCAATATAATAACCAAACTAGGGAGTACCACAAATGATAAATACCATAAGTATTGATACATGTGAGAGTCGATATGGAAAAGATTACAATGTAATAGAAATAAGGACATTGTAAAATATGAAAGAAAAAAGTAAACAAAAAAAACATATATATACAAAAAAAAAGTAAAAAAAAACAAGAAAATAAATAAAAAGGAACAAAATGGTTCCTGACTAATATAAGGGGATGAGCTGAAATATCAAAAATCGCACACTGTGCCCACTAGGCCATGGTGACAATTACCACGTCGCTGGTATTCAGAAAGAAAGAAAGAATGGTAAGTGATACGCCTGACCACAACAGTGCGTCATTGAAGGAGACCAACTACCGATAAACAGTTATTATTTTCCACTAATGCTGCACTGTGCTCGCCACCAGGGACGACAGATGTTAGGTATCTTATACTCGGTAATTTCACTAGCTACAGTGCCTTCATCCCAAAACACAGAAGTGCAAAACACTCCTGTTTCACGGGACGATATCTGGCACCTACGTAGACGACTCAGTACCGAGTCCACCACCTAGTAGTCTACCATACTGCTAGTCGAGACCAACAGTACCAATAACGTAATTTGGATGTTTGGAATCATCCAAATTTTCATAAAATCAAGTAATTTGACCACAGATATAAGAATATTCTTAAATCTGGGGATTCGACCTAAGTATATAATCCAATAACAAACTGGGAAAAACCTTACAGTTAATTCGCTATGCAGTCTCTTCGTGGTATAAATATATGTATAACCCATTTATTTAGCAATCGTATACTAAAGCTTTCTTCGCTGTGCTTTAACTAAAAACTTCAATAAATAATCTGGTTTGAGGAGTTATCTAAGGAATACCTGTATAAAATAGCAAATGTATTATGTATAACCTTGTATATGTTCCACGGTTTAATATATTTTACCACAGTAAACGTAGCCTATGGCTTAATCCAGGATGTCAGCTAACACTTGACAAAATTTTATTTAAATCACTTCAGCCGCAAAGAAGTACAACCGTATATTCATAAACTTTTGCCTTCATAATATTAGTGTGATTAAAAAACATTCCATCTCCATTTGTTAATAATAAAATCAATAAAAAAACACGTAGGTACCTAGGACGAAGGGAAGGGTTACATGAAGTTTAAAATACATTTAATGATTGATTGGTTAGGAAGACGCAGATTTTACCTGAGGGCAACCGCATTTTCACGACCCATTTGGTGTAATGGTCGAGGCGTCGGCTGCTACACCAAGGGTTCCGGGTTCGATCCCGGGCATTACAAACATTTGTGTGCATGTACGTGTCTCATGTTTGTAATGGTCTGGGTATTTTCTACGTATAATATGTATGTATTTACAAAAAAAAGTATGTTTGTTTGTTGTTTAGTACCCATAATAAAGGCTTAACTCTTAACTTGGGGCTAGATAGATGGCGCTGTGTGAATGTCAGTGGATATTTATTATTATAATTATTTATTTAATTTGTGTCAAACGTTGAGTGATGAATACTATGCTAACCAAAATTGGAAGGCGGGTTGGTGAGCGCAGACATAAATAAATATTCACCTATATTCACATAGCGCCATCTAGCGCAATATAGAAAGGAGCTTGTACTATGGGTACTAAACAATGAATCAGTGTAGTACTTAATTACTTTTTGCATTAACACCTAGATCAATACAGAAATTTTCATGTACACGAATGTGTGTACTGTTTGGGGATCAATCCCTTGTACCTAATAGTTGACTTACACCACCTTATACAATACATAGTTTTTATTTATTATTTTTTTTGGAAGATTTACAGTTTCAAAAGACACTATAGTAAAGTATAACAATATGATAAGAGTACAATACTAATTACAAATCTCCACATATGAGTAATCAAATTACAAAAGTCATATTGAGGTAACCACAACCTTACATTAAATACGTATTTAACCAAAACAAATATTATTTAATAACATTAAGGTTCAAGAGCCTCAAAGTATGATTTTGTCATTTGTCTTTTTATCGAGGGGATGCTAGTGAAAAACAGGTCAATATCAATAGGCAAAACGGAAAAACTACGACTACTACGAACAAGTAATGTATTTTGCTTGTAGTTAGTATTAGTGTGTGCTACATTAGTATTGAACGTGAACGAAATTTAAGAGGTTAGTATTCAGATTAATTTAGATAGTAACTCAGGGCTGTCCACCTTACCAGTGACAACTTGTGCCAAGCACAATGATGATGCTTCCCTTCGTTTGGTGGAACTCCTCTTAGTCACTGGAAATGAAAAGATGACGATTTATCAGGGTATTACAAGAGAAGATACTTTAAGTTTAAGGTAATTGTGCTTCGAATATATATGTTCATGCCCAGCCTTGTCCCAGCTTATACTTTCGGGACTCAACCTAGCCGAGTAGGGTTACCAATTTCATTGAGAACAGTTAAAACTCACTATCCGTGATTGTGAATAAAAAACCTCTGTCTGTCTGAAAGAAAGAATGAAAAAACTTTATTAAAATAAATCTGTTACAGATACTTTTGAATCGTCAATTGTTATTATTATTATTTTTTTATGATTATACCACCGGTTCGTAATAAGTAGGATCTTCGAGAAGAGCCGGCAAGAAACTCGATAGTCTCTCCTTTAAACTTTTTATATCAGTGGTTACAGAATTTTGTCATGTACCTACACATAACTTTACAATAATTTATTACAAAGATTTTATAACTGGAACACTATGTACAAGACCACACATCTTTCACCGATAAATATTCGTCTATTGTATAGTAACTTTTTTTCATGAGGGTTTTTTTAATCTTAAATTTAAACTGGTGAAAGGGCAATTCAGCAAAATTATGTTGTATTTTAATAAATAATGTTATGCCTCTTCCAACAAATGATTTCCCTACTTTACTTAGTCTGAGATTTGGGACAGCAAGTTTGTTTTTGTTTCTAGTATTAAAGTTATGAAAGTCACATTTTTTTTCAAACAAATGAAGTTTTTTTTTCTGTCTAAGAATCTGTTTCTTAAAATTTATATTTACATGCTTTTAACAATTATTAGTTTCATTAATAATTATAAATTGATATTTAATTGATAGATTATAACTACAATGCAAACGAAACAAGTAAAATGGTATTAGAGTTTAAAAAATATATAAATCACTAATAATAATCGACAATGTAAAAGATTAATTTGAAATAAATATGTTTTGAGGACGAGTTTAAAACGTTAACATCCAGTCAATTGAACTGTTTCTTTAAAAACAATTGTCTGCACTGAATCAGTTAATGTCAAAACAAACTTGTTCAACAATATCCAGAAATAAATAGATAAATAGTCACAAAAGTAATTCATAGACACAGCGATGTGGTAGAGGCGTCAAGTAGTCTACTCTAGTCTATGATTCGTGAATGGAGGCCGGCACAAAAACCCCGCGGGTTGCAGATTTATGGATGAAGTTGTTCTATCGCTCGCGGCCGGACCACACAGAAATTCGCGATTGTCTATGAACAGGGTGTTCTCGATCTCGATTTACACAGTATTTTGATGTCTATTGGGATAACATGCAATGTCAATGCAGCAATGCTCACTTATTAAAATTAACCTTTATACGTCTATTTCAATCTAATCTATTTACTTATAACACTATATGATGATATACCGTGATTCTTATGAATAAAGATTCTAATAATAATTCTTAATCTGTTGCCAAGCGTGGAGATTATGGCAAAACCCTTTAAAGCCACCAGGGATTGTCACGGGTTTTTTGTGTATTGTATCTACGAGAATAATATGGAGCACAATCATCAGCCTATTACTGCCCACCGATGAGCACAGGCGTTCCCGCACAGCATAGCTATGGAGAGATTGGTTTTAAGAACGGAATCATCTTTTTTCGGACAATCTAGTGATCAGCCTGCAATGTCCACCTAACTGAGAAAAATCATACAAAGACTTTTCACCGCAGTATATAAAACACACAAGATTAATAAAAATACTGTTGCGTATTTTATTTTTTGAGATAGTGCTCGTGCTTTAAGTCGTTTGCATGAGTAGGTACTTATATGTTGAGTCGATGTTACCAATTTGGCCTATTTCTCTCTGACCATGATAGTTACTCCTTTTTGTATAACCAATTTAATGTATTTACTGGACTCAATCATTATGTCTTACTTTACTAACTAAACCGAGATCTCATTTGAGATACGTTTTGGCGGACACAGGAATTTAAATCCTTCGTAATTATTCTATAAAAATAGATTCTCAAATAAAAACTCAATCCTATGATCTTTTGCAACGCCCTGTATTCCTTACAACTCATTTTGCCATTCATGTTTTCACTGACAACCGTAGTAATTGACCACAGACTAAAAAAAACCGGGCACAGATAAAAAATAAACCTATAAACTTGTCACGGTCTTCAAAAATTTTACCACTTACCAAGAATTATACTTGAGGGTTTTGTTGTAAAGATTTATATGAATTTTATAAAGAAATTAAGGCATTCACACAGCACCAAGAGTATATTATCGATGCAAGATTTATGAATGAATTTGGCCACAGTTGTATTGTGTAACGCCATATTTAAAAAGTAAAAGTCGTAGATGAATTTTAATTGTTGTGTGTGACCAATAAAATTGTGATTTGATTTTCGTGAAGAGGAATAGAGAATTCAAATGACGCTTGAATATTTTCTGTCGATTGTTGTCTTGAACAAAGTAAAATATTTTTACCATTTCTCCCATCAAATTTTAGTGTTTAACTTAGCAATAGGATGCACATTCTTGGCGCTTGTAAGGGCTTACTCCTCCATAGTGAGGCGTTTTAAAATAACTCCACGCTTGGAAAGGTTGGCGAAGGCATTATTTTAAAGGCATACATCCACCTATTACCTAAGACTTGAGTAGGGAAGGGTGATTTGAGCCTCCTATTACCTCAACCACTCAACCCGGGTCTTGAGTGTGGCTGTGGTATCACCCCGGTCGAGCCGGCCCTGCCGTGCCGAAGCATTGCTCTCCCACCTTTAATAAAAAATAAACTAACTAGATGCACAAACACGAAGAAACGTCAACCAAGAAATGTCCGAGCCCCATGACACAAAAAAAAAAGTTATCATCATCATCATCATCAGCTCATTAAACGTCCCCACCGAGGGGCACGAGCCTACCCGTATAGGGTGATTAGGCCCTAGTCGTCCACGCGGGCCCAGTGCGGATTGGACGACTTCACACACAACCTTCGAATCTCTTCGCAGGCGTGCATGAAGGTTTCCTCACGATGTTTTCCTTCACCGTAAGAGCGTCGGATAACGTACATATATTTTCGAAAATTCGAAAATACATTGGTACGTGTCGGGATTTGAACCTCAGCCCTCCCGGTAGGAAGGCGACAGTCCACACCACTGAGCCACCGACGCTCTTCGTATTGTAATATATATGACATAAAATGATTAATGAAAATTTTGACTTTAACGTGTTACTGAAAGGGTACAAAACCTAAAGCACGAGCACATCACTATTTCATTATAACATGTAGCGAGCGACGTGATTATGAATGAAAGTTCTGCCAAACTGACGCTATGGCCAGAATTTTGCCGCGAACACGTTTTGAGTGAGTTTGTGTATCTAAATAAGTAGTTTATTGTTTATCTAAGTCTCCCATAATTTTATTTTTCTAGTAATGCGTCAATGTCTGGTATTAAAACCTCCTCACTCCTCATTCTTTGGGCATAAATAGCTGTTACTTATAGGTAACGGTAAATCCATCACTCGGAGAGGGCTCGTCACGTCTTTTGAACTGAACACGGTGTCATCACTTGACGAATCGATGCAGTTGTTGTGTCAAAACTAGCGGGCTCAAACCATCGGTCAATCAAACTGCCATTCGGTTTCTGAAGATTTTGAATTATTTTCAAAAATTGAACGTTATATCCATTGTTGCATTTTGGCTTTTAATATTTTTTAGGTGTAGGTGTAACTGAGAGTGCGTGTCATTTGAAGGTCCGGCAATGCATTTGAACAAAGCAAAAAAATAAACGTGTAACAATCAAAACATCGCAATATAATATCACATTGAATACACTTGACAACGAAAGAACATAAGAATATTTCAATGTATATAAAAATAACTTCAAGAAAATTTATTTATTTTACTCTAATTTCAAACAGTGTAGATGTAAAAGTACACAGAGTTACATAGTTCGTTTTCAATGATATTTTAAATGTTTTTTAAATATATTTTTATTCTTTACGGAGATCGTTTAGTGTTTTTCGTTTACCTTGTCACCAGATGAGTCATTAAGTCATTATGCACGTTTTTCTCCTATTTTACTAACAAAGTAGCGTTACAAATATTTGTTTATCATTATATTATTATTATAATTTTTAGGAGTTCAGTCTACTAGGCTTTCGCTGAAATCACAACGTTTACCACTAGAATGCTTATCGGGAAAAACAATTGCAAGTTTGAAACGCCATTGTTTGTAAGACTTAAGTTGTAGTTAAAAATTTTCGGAAAAGCTTGAACAAACGAATCAATTGCGGTACAAGCATTATTCGAAATTTTCCGACGCCATTCCTGACCGCGAGCGTGACTCATTTTCGTAAACGATTATCTCTTAGCTCGAAACGGGCATCGAACCCCTCGTCCGGGGGAGGAGCTGAGGGACGTCGATTAGGGTTACGGCGAACCGGGACTTTATTAATATTTTATTAGATTACAAACTGCTTGTGAGGACGCCCGCGGGCTTGTGGCGGAAACGATGCACAAATTTGCAACAATCTCAGCTAGTTAGTGCGTGGGACAGTAATAAGAAAATATTTTAACTAACTTTTAAAACTTTTCTAAATTATAGAGAACTTAAATTAAGTGTAGCCTTTTTGAACAACCCTAAACGGTCTTTTAAAGTAAAACTGAACTATGTCAATAGTATTGTACATAACATGTATGGCCAGTTTTGTCAGATTAGTTAAAAATAGCTAAAGGTCACCGTGTATAAGTTGCCCTCCTAGATATCTAATATTTTTATATGATTAGTTAGTTTAATGGAAACTCAATGAACTATGAAGTTATTTAAAACGTATTCGATTTCTTGCATTTTTTCAAAGACTACATGAGTTTTCAAGCCTCGGAATATCTCCTTTGATTTATAAGGATGATTGTTAGTATAAGTTTTGTCTTACGTTATTGTGAGTACTTAAGCATACATAACAGTATAATATTATATATATATATATATAATAGTAAATATATATATATATATATATATATCAAGATTTTTTTGCAGAGTCAACAGCTTTTTGAACTAATTTTGAATAGTTAACATCATTGCGTCCAAAACCTTAAAAGGGTCTTTGTATAAGGGTACGTGCCTATCTCTTAGGCATAACCCACAACAAATGTATATAAATACATTTTGTTGTGTATTTTATGTAAGCATTGCACCCATGCCAACCGGGTTGGATCGCTAGTCACCAATATTGTGTGTGATAAGATAAACTACGGAGTTTCTAGATGGATTACTTCAACGACAAACGATTATTTCGTAGACCATATATATGGCTATAGTGGTAAGCTTGATCCGCTAACTCATTGTCATCACGCAATACAGCTTTAAACATTTGCCTGTCAATGATCATCTGTACACGGTGCGAAACGAACGCGGTGCAAACAAACAAATGATGCCGCGCCCCGCCCACGGTCGGTGATATGAGGGACACTTCATTCGGTGACAACCTAAGGATGTGGACTAAGCAGTTTTGATACTTGTACTCACTAAAAACCAGCGTCGGGGTCGCTTGTAGGAGTATCTGGCTTATCGTATTTCGCGGAAAAACAATAGAAAATCTATTGTATGTGGTGGGTATTGGACAGTTCTCACCATTTAAACTATTTATGCGGAAGTCCTTGCTATCACTCCGATAATGCCGGACCATTTGTGCAAGCCGCTCTCACACATGTATAAAACTCCCTCACACACCTACATAATTCATACCAATATTATAAATGTGCAAGTCTAACTGTTTGTCCGTTTTCACGGCGAAACGCAAAGACTAGACGTGATTATTTAAATGAAGATAGTTGAAGGGATATATGCTATATAGGTATATAATATAGTGACATAGACTACTGTTCTTCTATTGGTATGAGAATTATCATTTTTTTGGAATTACCCGGTATCATTTTTTGGAAATCGTCCCATAAAAGAGGGCGTAAATTTTACATGAAACTTTTCGCGATTTTAAAAGTGAAGCTTCAAAATCGATAAAAAGTCGATAATATCATATACGGCACGATAAAACAATATTCTGATATCGTAACTAGGAAAGAGGTACCGTGTTACACCGAATTAACGCGAGAAAGGCAACAGCAAAGCTAGTTCATGAAACGACACAATTGCAAACATCCCAATACAAGTATCAAGACACGTTGGTCGTGTTACAAACAGTTTGATTTTGCAATAAACTAACAACAAACAACTGTCGGCGCCCACAAAGCTGCAGTCACAATGCACTTCGTCACTTTGTCGGCACTGTCACTGTCTTATATTGTACACAATCTGATTTTCTCGGTGTCAAAAGATCAATACAGCCTCTATAAGTTGTTCTCAGATCACTCGTTTGCGAATACGAAGCTCTGTCTATAATATAGTTGTCAATTTGTGATAGTTCAATTTGCTTACTTTGTTTTGTTCAATTTCTGGCTGCGACTTTTCTGGATTTAAAAAATCCTTTACGTTTCAAGTTTTACTAGGTGGTAGACTCCATGGTCTGGCGTATCACTTACCACCAGGTGAGCGAACGGGCCGTTCACTTAATGCCATACAAAAGTTACTTCTGACGTAGTTTTAGTTCGTTAGAGACTGCGTGTTCATACATGTCAATAGCGAGTTTCTTCTTAGACTCCTAATTTCCTAACCGTATTACGTGTAGAGTCTTTACAATAACGCAAAGTTGCATTGCCCCTGATTTTCAATAAAATTGTTGGAGGTATCGAATAAATGAGTTATTTTTCCCAAAACTAAATCCTAATACACCGGCCGGCTAGTCTCAGTGCGAAGCAACTGACGACCTTCAACTTCAAGCATTCATCGAACTCGTAAACCAAACTTCCAACCCTGCCGATATACGAGTACAAGACTCCCACTTACGTGTCTCTACTTCATAATCATATCGTCTGTAGAGCTGCTTGCAGATAGTATTTGTAAAAGGCTGGGTGAAGTGTGAAGTCGTCCAATCCGCACTGGGCCCGCGCGTGGACGACTAAGGCCTAATCACCCTATACGGGTAGGCTCGTGCCCCTCGGTGGGGACGTTTAATGAGCTGATGATGATGATTCCTATTTGAACATTGAATCACAACTGTATAGAAAAGTGTAATAGAAGTATTGAGTTTACTTTGGTGCTTCTTTGTAAAAACCTCTAAAGCGCTATTCAAAATTCATAAGAAGCAGACAGCGTCATCAGTATGCTTTAGCTTTGGCTTAATTGTTTGATTATCAATCGTTGCTATGCCTTATCAATCAATTCATACAGATTAGGATTAAAACGTTATCTATAAGACAATTTACTAATATCGTTCATAAGTTTCATATTTCATACTAACAAAAATGAGTGGTTTTCCTTGTATAAATGTATTATGATTCACATATTATGGCATATACTTACAGTGGCATATGATTACACGCTTAAACTCGTGTCGAGTCAACAAATAACATTATTACGGGCACTTGCAAAAGCCAACATGACAATCACCTGACTTCTAAGGTGAGTGCCGACTCGCCGAGCCCCCGCCCCCTTACCGTCAAAGCCTTGTCGACAGATCAATTGTGCACATTGTATTATTGTGCTCTTGTAAATTAGATTAAAAGGCGGCCGATCTTGATGTGGCGAATTTTTGTTTGGTATTTGTTAAGGTTTTTGCTGCCAAAATGGATGTTTAGTTATGTCCGATCGTTAAATAGCTAACACTGATAGGCGAGCGCGTATTGTGCTGAAAGATTGATTTAATTTTTTTGTTAAGTCGGTATTTAGTGCTACAAAGTAACCGATCTTGAAAACTTGAGTGCGTCGTGTTAAATCGCTGCTGGGTCTGGGGATCGTGCGTTCCAGTATAGGGGGAACGCATGCATAGTGAAAATCAATTCGTACAGTTGTTCCCTGATTGGTTAAAGATTATATCTCTTACTTACACCGACAGAACACTATGATATACGTTTACATCATTTGTATAGGTAAATAAATAAATAAATATCCACTGACATTTACACAGCGCCATCTAGTCCCAAGTTAAGCGTGAAGCCTGTATTATGGGTACTAAACAACGGATAAATATATACATTTTTTTTTGTAAATACATACATATTATACATAGAAAACACCCAGACCATTACAAACAGACATGTTCATGCACACAAATGTTTGTACTGCCCGGGGATCGAACCCGGAACCCTTGGTGTTGCAGCCGACCTCTCAACCGCGACACCAAATGGGTACGTCAAATAGGTAAGTACTTATATAGCAAATATTAATATCAAAAAAACTTAGTGTCCTGGCGCGAAGGACTTCTAAATTCTCTAGACTCCTAATATATTGACTAGGTACCTAGTCGTCTAGGTTGGTATAACCGCATTTCCAGATACCATCCCGTAATATAGAAGTGCTTCGCACTACTGTGTTTCGAGATGAAGGCACTGTAGCAAGTAAAATATCGGGTATAAGAGACTTAACATATGTTGTTTCATGTACTGTCATAAAAATAATACTTACTTTTTACGTTGCCTGACAACCAATGCTTTGCGCCAGCACATTTAAAACTATTTTTTTCTAATCCCGCGTGGAAGCATCACTTTGTGCGATTTTTTCTAGTTTGGTTAGGACATTGCAATTTGCAGGCTTGATTGCCTGATAAGAAAGATGATTCAGGGCTTCGGAGGGCCCGTTAATAATAAACTGACTACAAGCATAGGCACGATCAGGTAGCCGCCATTTTGCACCAGTATTTAGCCTTTAAACATCACCTCATAGACGAGAAAGTACAATATTATAAATACAAGCCAGATGCAATTTTAGAAAAAAGAAATCATAAACTATATTGGGACAGGACCATTATAACGGATAAAACTATACATTTTAATAGACCAGACATAACATTCTTCCATAAAACTAACAAAACAGTATATTTGATTGATATAGCCATCTGTAACACGCACAACTTACAAACAACTCACACAGAGAAGTTAGCTAAATATAGAGATTTGGCTATTGAAATAAAAACGCAGTGGAAAGTTTCTAAAGTGAAAATCATACCTGTTATCATATCTACCACAGGAGTTATTCCCAAGGAATTACACACAAGCCTTGCTCACTTAGATGTGCCTTCAGCAACATATACATTGTTTCAGAAAGCAGTAATATTAAACACTTGTCGCATTGTTAGAAAATTCCTTAATTTTACGTAAATATAAGAATAATTGTAATTTTGGATGCATTTGGCCAAGACCCGTGCATCTGAGAGTCCACCTCTCTGGAGAGATAAGAAGTGAACAATAAATAATAATAATAATCTTTATTGAACAAAAAGGAATACATAATATCAATATTACAATACAAATTTGTTTCTTAGTATAGAAGTACATTGTTGAGATGAGAATCTTAAGCATCTATACTAGTTCCTTAATGGAACTGTATGACAGACGCTAAGTCTTCCAGATAAATACATTTCAAAGGTAGTGACATACCAAAAAATGTTTGGAATCAAAACTATGGAAACATTCTATGTAATAATAATCTATATTGGGGTAAAAAGAAAGAATAAAGGCATAAAAAAAGAAATATATAGAATACTCAGTTTAGGAAGCGCTCGTCTTCGAGAGTATGAAAATGTGTGTTCTGATTGTTTATGTTGCATATAGTGTTCTGTGAGTGTAGCGTGTAAAGTGTGGTGTATGTATGTAGCGTGTAATGTGAGTAGCGTATGATCTAAGGAGCGTGTGATGTGTGTGACGTGTAGTGTGTGATGTGAGAAGCGTGTGGTGTGGTGTTTGTAACCAAAACGTCACCAGGAAGTTTTTAAAATGTCTTCCGTCTCAATATAGTTTAACCCTGCAACCAGTTTTTAACATTCAATTTTAGTTTTTGTGGTGTGTGTAGTTAAGCCGGCGGTCCCGGCTACACGATGATAACTATAGAACTCGGTAAGACCCACCAATCCGGGTGACAGCCCAATCTACCCATAGCTATGCTATGCGGGAAGGACGTTGCCCTGCAGTGGGCCATTATAGGCTGATAATAATTTCTTGATGTTTCTTGATGATTACTTAAATTTATGAAACAGTAAAAAGTAAATGGAACATCTTAGATAGTAGTGTGTAACATAACAATGTAGTATAAATGGTTGGAGAGATAAATGACTCGCTGTAACGAGGGCAGTGAAGCGGGAATCTGCCACAGGGTTGCAAGGGCTGGTCGACGTATAACACCCATCTGATATCGGAAATCTGTCCGTGCACGATCTTAGTCGAGAAGTTATTTCGTGGGTAACTCGGGATCCGAATCAAAATAAGTACCTATACTTATATGCAACTTTGTTTTTACAATTATGATATAATTAAATTAAAAAAAAAATACACACAGCGCCATATAGCTCCAAACTAAGCATTAGTCTGTAATATGGGTTTAGAACCCAACAACGGATAAATATATCTTTATGTGTTTTTGTAAATATATACATATTATACATAATCTATCATATCATATCTATCTATATATCATATCATATATATCATATCTGTCTTTTTCTTTAACTTTTTCTACTCAAAGGTTGCCTGGAAGAGATCGCTCGTAGCGATAAGGCCGCCTTTGCCCACTATATGTCTGAAATGTGAGCAATAAAGTGTTTACCTATTTAGCTATCTATACATAGGACACTTTTTGAGTGAGATTGTGCATATAGTAAGTTAATTGTTAATCTAAGGGCAGGTCTGTGTTTGCAGTGAGAGGTAATAGTAGTAGACGTATAGTTTGATATAAAGGTTAGGTTAGGTTAGGCTATAATAATAATAATCTTTATTGAAACCAAATAACATGTTTTCAAGTTACTATAAACGTTAACACCTGCAATCATCAAAGACTGTGTCGCAGATGCTAGCGCCCACCTTACGGGTGTTTCAGACATGATGATTAGGTCAATAAAGAGTAACTTTCTTGGGTCTTCATTCCTGAAAAGTTGCTCTTTATTGTTTGTAGCATTGTTTTAATGCTGTCAAAATGAGCATCTGACAAGTCCATAAACGCTCGATTCGGAATTCAAGTCAGTTTTGGCTCAGGCGCTTCATTGAAAACCTAAAAACAAATTCGACCACGACTCCACAATGAAGGTGCACAAAGTCCCTATGTGAAGAATAAGTAATTTTAGTAACTCTGAGTGAGTTACGCATTACTATGCAGCAAAAAAAAATTAAAAACTATAACTTCATTGAAATTCGTTAGAGTTCTTTTAGGACTTAAACTGAATAAATACTTTTGATTTAAGTTCATTCACACCTAAGTAACTAAAGTATATAAACGTGGTAATGATCAAGTAACTGGGTGGCACATATTACTGACAAACAATATTTTCTATTGTTTGTTTTACCCACACAGCATGCGACCGAAAGAAATACAAAAGAAAATTTATTAATTGCTCAGAGTTCTTGCCAGTTGATCACCCGAACTTAGTTACATAAAATACTTTATATTCTTTAAGGACTAGCCACAGATTTCTTAATACAAGAGATGGGGCGAGCCGCGTTTAAAGTGCGACAAATGTAAGCTCAACAAGCATACACTGGCTGCCAGTTTACGCTCTGTGAGATGAGTCAAGACGCACGAATATTAGGAGAAATTACCGTTTTTTTTCAAAATGCCATCCTGTGCAATTGTAACATGCCATCATCGTAATGAATCAGTAAATTTACTAAGAAGTAGAATAACTTTTCACAGGTAAGAAAAGAAAAGAAATTGCGACACTGGGACTGCCTACAAACTTGGCGGCTCGTCCAGTCTAATTGTATATTCGGATGTCTGTGGGACTAGCGTTAACAGCGTACATTTAACGTGATTCGATTAATTGTTAAACCAATTTGATAATATCTCGCACCTCGAACCCCGCCCAAAGCAGATCGGGTTAGATCACACCACACAATATCCCCACCACTTGAAAAACTGCAATCGTGAAGTGCCATAACCAAAAGCACCCCACCCAGCCCATAAAGATTCAATGGTTTCCCTAACGTTGCCGCTTATTTAAATAATATAAATGGTTATACGCGACAAACGACACATGTGGCCACATAACACAATAGATATGAGATATGGCCTTTATACGAACATCTGCCGCGAAAAAAATACTTCGCTACATGACACGGGCCAAATACCCGCGTCTGCAGTCCAACACTTTTGTTTACCATTTTGTCTTCGAAGGGATGGAAGCGTGAAAGAATCGATTTGGTGTCACATACAAAGGCGATGCGTCAGTTGAGAGTATTGCTAATATGGTTTTAATGTATAAATCCGTGGGGAATACATCTTACTGTGCTTGAGTGCTGTAACCCGTGACTTTGCCCGCGGTATAAGATATATTCCCGAAGTGAAACGTAGCATTTGTAATCCAGGGTTACTGCTAACTCCATACCTAATTCAATTGAAATCACTCGCGCCGTTTAGATGTGAAAGTAACAAATACTACTACTACTCATTAATTTGTTGATTTATTTAAGTAACTTACTTTAGATCAGAATCTAAATGTTCGCATCACCTCCATGACGGTAGCGAAACGGCGAAGCCATACATATTCACCGATATTGTAGAATTTGTAGTAAGGGTCAGTAGAGTTAGGTCGTGTAGATTCAGAAGCTTGACTCTACATGAGATCTGATATATTTTTCACAGCGCAAACTTATGTGGTCGTTTGTAACATTTTACTTGAAATGTTTTTGGTGGGATTATACATTTATCAGAAATGATTTAATCCGTAAGAGAACTAAAGTTACCGACATAGCCCGCCGGATCAGCAAGTTGAAGTGGCAGTGGGCTGGTCACGTATGTCGCAGAACCGATGGCCGTTGGAGCAACGAGTTCTGGAGGAGACCGCGTCTCGGCAAGCGTAGCGTAGGACGCCCTCCGGCCCGATGGACCGACGACTTGCGAAAGGTCGCTGGTGGAGGCTGGATGAGGAAAGCGGAGGACCGGGATATCTGGCGCGAAATGGGGGAGACCTATGTCCAGCAGTGGACTGCGATAGGTTGAATAGGATAGGATACATTTACTGAGTCGTCTGTGTAAGTCGGCACCGTTGAACCGGATATTATCCATCCCGTGAAATCGTCGAATGAAATACGAGTGATATAACACATGTGTTTCGGAAAGAAGGCACTGTAGTGAGTGAAGCAGTGACTCTATCTCGAATAATGGGGGCAGGGCAATGTTGATAAAAACTAATATCAATCAACAGGCGTATCACTTATATTCGAAAAATATTAGTTTTTCATATAAATGGGTACTAATCGCCTAAATGGTTTGTAAGTTAAACTTGTCATTTTCTTTTCTCAGATCCCACCTGTTCGACCTGTTCGTTCGACTATGAAGTGTCAACGACTAACAAACGAAACAATAACAAACACTCAAGTAATCGGATTACAGACAAAACCCGTAAACACGGCCGTTTGAGCTCCAACCGTGGTGTCAAACACTTAAGCCGACATAATGCTTTTAAAATCCAACCCAATTTAGCGAGCGCAACGGGAAAAAGTGCCATTCAACCATTGTGCTCTTACCGCAATCTGCGAAAAACAAATCTTCCAACTTTATCCTTTCGTAATAAGGTCTATTATTGAATGTACACCACTATTTCGAAATACACGGGTCCTTTCAGCCCTGTTGACGTCTATCATTGACGATATCCTTTTGTGGGAACGCACACAAAAGCTAATGTACTCATGATCTTTTCAACAATGTCATCTATACTAAGTACTTATTTTCGGCACAGTTGTGCTTTCTTCTTTTATGAATGCACTTAGCTCGTATTCAAAGGGAATAGGGTTTGGTTTTGTTTGAATATATTTGCTTAATGTGAAAGTCAAATTGGTAGTTATGGTACGTAATTGAAATTTTGACTTGGGTAAATCGTGTGACGGGGCGAGATGGTGTGACGAATGAGGTGACATCTCTATTGGCATCGCAGCTTGACGCCAGCGACGTGTTTTAATAATCAAGATTAGAAGAGAAAGTATCATTTGTATTACTTATTTGTAGTCTTTTTGCTTTCTTTCAGTTATTAAAATGAGAAGCAATTAAAGCAGTAGATGCAAAAAACCCGCATAAAACACATTATAATTAGAAAGTATTTGTCAAATGTCCGTTATAAACATTTAAGTATAATGTACACACGTATATTTTTAACATACACATACGTTTATACATTCATATCGAAAAAGTATTCTTTAATTTTTTAAAACATATTTTAAACACATTTTAACATTTTTTTTATTTCAATTTCATTGAAATTACTTTTTTTAGACAATATTGGACCGTGGGTTAGTTATAAGTGTACAGGACGGTCAGGAAGCTGACCTAATGGCTAGTGATACGCCTGACCATGGCAGAGCAGCATTGATGGAGATCAGCAACAGATAGACAGTTAATATCCGCCATCAATACTGCGCTGCGTCCGTCACCAAACAACAGATCTAGATCTCTTATACCCGATAATTTCACTAGCTAGTGCCCTCAACCCGAAATACAAAAGTGCATACACTCCTGTTCACGGGACGGTATCTGGCACTGCGGTGGTTTCTACTTAGACGATTTAGTATCGAGGCTCCCACCTAGTAACTTCTTTAACTGCTTATTAAAGTAACTTAGCTTACAGTTAGACATTCAGGCCTAAACATCAGAGTGCTTATTCTAAAGCTCGACAGCGCATACTTTATAGGAATCACTGTACACGACGGTAGCAAAGTCCTTAATTTTCTGTTACGATTGGTATTGTTTTACGTAACGACTTTTCACTTATGTCATTGTTAATTGCTGCCGTTGATATAAGGAACGTCGATAGAGCGGTGGCTTATGAGCCACTGACGCTCTCCAATGGCACACCTATGGGCGGGGACTGTTTGTTGCCTTCTGATCTGGAGGGTGCATGTTTGAACTAGAAACACATTGGTCTTTGACGGGATTTGAATCCAGCCACGAACCAATGGATTTCGAATTTACGTAATTATATATACCTACGTTGATCCAACGCTCTTACGGTGAAGGTAAACATCGTGAGGAAATCTGTACACGCCTACGGAGAGAATCAAAGGTTGTGCGTGAAGTCAGCCAATCCGCACTGAACTTGCGTGGACGACTTAGGCCAATACACCCACAAACTATATGCAGATACTTATACACCCTACGGGTAGGCTCTTCCCCTTGGGGGGTCATTTAATGAGCTGACTATTGGAGGTGAATTTATGATAACAAATATTTGCACCATCGGCTTATAATGCTCCACTGCACGGAATAGGCCTTCCCACATAGCATAGCCATGGACAGATTGGACCGTAATCCACCACACGGGCCGTATGCGGATTTGAATTATTAATATGGAAATATTCCTAAACAACCGAGTTTGTTGATAAATTATGATTTATTAACTAAGAGTAATGGACTTTTTTTTCTCCAAATAAAGATAATATTTGTTTGGAGAGAAAAGAAATTTGAATATTATTCCAATCTTCTAAAATATCATCATCATCAGCTCATTAAAAGTCCCCACTGAGAGGCACGAGCCTACCCGTATAGGGTGATTAGGCCTTAGTCGTCCACGCGGGCCCAGTGCGGGTCGGAAGACTTCACGCACAACTTTGAATCTCTTCGCAGGCGTGCGCAGGTTTCCTCACGATGTTTTCCTTCACCGTACGAGCGTCGGATAACGTACATATATTTTTCGAAAATTCGAAAACAAATTGGTACGTGGCGGGATTTGAACCTCAGCCCACCAGGTAGGAAGGCGACAGTCCACACCATTGAGCCACCGACGCTCTTCTAAAATATACTATATTTTTTCTGTATGAACGGAATGGTCAGCTCGCTCACCAGATGGTAAGTGATACGCCTGACCATGGCAGATGCAGTGTTGGTGGAAATTAATAAAAGTACATGTTATTATTTTCCTCCAACACTACCCTGTGCCTTTTTTTTCGAACTGACTACTGCTGTTGGCCGCAGATGGCCTTTACAGCTTCACCGGGTAATATCCTGACACAAGACGACAGGTGTTAGGTATCTTATACCCGATTAATTTACTTACTATATTGCGCTCATCCCAAAACACAGAAGTGCAAAACTCTTACCGGCACTGCGATGGTACCTACCTAGAGAACTCCATACCAAGTCTACCTTCTACATTTTACTGTATAACTTGTAAATATTGCCTGTATGTCCTAAAACATCGAACTTTATCTCATAATTTTTTACTCGTGGAGTTGTGAAGGTATGATTTTGAACGAAATAAATACCTTTTGATATTTAGGCCACCTGTTGACGGTTGAAATTATTTTTTGTTTGGCTCTGCTACAATCAGGGCAGCGCGTGACTGCTGCCCTGCTCGTTACAATGTAATACCATCCACCCCCCGATAGATGGCGCTGATCCATTTTCTTATTAGAACATTATCTGTTTGAGATACTTATTGGAAAGTCTTTCTTAAAGATTCCGCTAACAATATCTCAGATGAATTCAACTTATTCAAAATTTATTGCGTATTTTATTAAATGAGAAAAGAGAACCTTTTGACCCGGCTACTGCTAGTAATGAAGTTGATATGAGGTAATCTAGTCTAATGAAAATTAACTTCAACCCAACGACACTGGTCGTTGCTTCAACCTAATAGTCATCAGAGCCCACTGCTGGACATAAATCTTCCCTATTTTGCATTAGATACGACTGCCGAGCGTAATAACTACGCCCATTTCCCCCAAATACCTAAATCTAACTGAAACTTACAATAGCATTCAGAATTCAAAATCGATAATATGTTTCAAATGAAAAGAAATATTACTAAAAGGTCTGTTGTCATTGTTTGATAGGTAATTTGTATTCCGCCTAAAATTCTTGCTTTTATAAATGCTCAAATGTTTACTAGTTGAACTGAAATCCATTAAGGAAAAGTTTTAGTAAAACAATATAAGATTGGAGAGTTTTTTTCTGTTTGCTTTTATTTACCATTGCTTTACACACATACATATTTTGAAGGTCGGTGGCTCATTAGTGTGGACTGTTGTCATCCAATATGAAGAGCTCAAATTAAATCCCGTCACGTACCAATATATTTTCGAATTTTCAGAATTCGATGTATTTAAATACAATGATGGCGTCCCACTCGAGGTTGTGCAAGATATATCTACCTGGGCCAGTGACGTGCACAGAGATTATGAGTAGGGTATGCAAAGTGAGTGACACTCATGGGAAAAATAATTAATAATTATCATTTTTGTCAAATTGAGTGTGTTGATGACAGTATATTGGCTATGGTTTCAAATTTGTAGAAGAAAATGGGCGAATAAGTGGGAATCAATTCATATGCTGGCTATTTTCCGAGTTGTGTGGACGCACAGGGTATGCACTGATTATTTGCATATATGGAGTGCACGCCACTGACCTGGGCCAAATCATCCAACTTGACCGTCATAACTTCGAGAGGCAGGCTAGTAGGAGAATTCAGTTAGGCTGGGTGGCATTCGATAAGCTACGTCATGTCCTTGCGTAAACTATTCCGCAGTGCTTAAAGACGAAAGTCTTTGAGCAATGCGTCCTACCCACAGATTTCCCAATACAAGAGATGGGGCGAGCCGCGTTTAAAGTGCGACAAATGTAAGCTCAACGAGCATCCACTGGCAGCCAGTTTACGCTCTGTGAGACGAGTCAAGACGCACGATTATGAGAAAAAATTACCGTTTTTTTCCAAAATGTCATCCTGTGCAATGTAACATGCCATCATCGCAAGGAATCAGTAAATTTACCAAGTAATAGAATAACTTTTCACAGGTAAGAACCGAAAAGAAATTGCGACACTGGGACTGCCTATAAACTTGGCGGCTTGTCCAGTCTAATTGTATATTCAGATGTCTGTGGTCCTACCCGTGCTAACATACGCAGATGAGACATGAACACTGACTGCGGGGTTGGTTCACAAGTTTAAAGTCACTCGACGCGCAATGAAGCGAGTTACTTGGGGTCTCTCTTAGGCATAAGATTAGAAATTATTTAATCCGTAAGAGAACCAAAGTTACCAACATAGCTCGCCGGATCAGCAAGTTGAAGAACTGCCACTTCGGCTACGGATGGTCACATGGCTGCAGAACAAATGGCTGTTGGAGCAGACGAGTCCTGGAGTGGAGACCACGTCTTGGTAAGCGTAGCGTAGGACGCCCTTCGGCCCGATGGACCGACGACTTGAGAAGGTAGCTGGTCTAGGCTAGATGAGGAAATCGGAGAACCGGGATATCGAGCGCAAAATGGGGGAGACCTATGTCCAGCAGTGGACTGTAATAGGTTGAAGAGAGTGAGAAATCTACGCTCTTACGGTAGAAAAACATCATGAGGAAACTTGTGCACGCCTGCGAAGATATTCAAAGGTTGGGTGTGAAGTCGATCAATCCACACTGACTTCGCGTAGATAACTAAGGCCCTTTACAGGTCAAAGACTATATACACATTCACGGCTAGGCCCGTGCCCCCCCTATACGTACCACACGTATAATAAGTTGATGATGATGATTTAAATTTTCCCCGTTACGTAGGTAAGTATGTCTGAAAAATTATTTATCTCATATTTAACTTGATTGGAGTTTTTGATTTTTTAAGCTGATCAAATAATTTAGGTCGAACATAACATGTGAAAATTAATCGAATACGTGATAATTTATGCAACTACAGTTAGCGGTAGTCCCAATTACCAATACGTTATTAGTAAAATGATTAAGTAATTACGTATTACGTGACTGAACTAAAGGTCCCATACAAAAGCGGGGGCGCCTCGATCGATAGACTAATGCGTTCCATTATCCGGCAGACTTATAGAAACCAAACACCGTCACGATTAAGCCAACAGACTAAGGCTCACTGTATGTAGTATAGTTATATTTTTTACATATCATTTTTATTATTTGAGCTTCGCACCTACAGTACCAAAACCAAACGTGTGCCACCACAGATTTCCCAATACAAGAGATGGGGCGACCCGCGTTTAAAGTGCGACAAATGTAAGCTCAACGAGCATACACTGGCTGCCAGTTTACGCTCTGTGAGACGAGTCAGACGAGCGAATATTCGAAGAAACTACTATTTTTTCAAAATGCATCCTGTGCAATTGTACATGCCATCATCGCTGATCAGTAAATTTACCAAGTAATAGAATAACTTTTTCAAGGTAAGAACCGAAAGAATTGCGACACTGGTGCCTATAAACTTGGCGGCTTGTCCAGTCTAATTGATATTTGGATGTCTATGTGTGCCACTTATCCGAGCTCGCTGAAACCCAGCGTCAGGGTCCGCTCGCAGGGGGGCCTGGCTTATGCTGAGTGAGTCCGTTTAGTCTAGACGTTGTCAATAAAGTTGATCAGTAAGTTTTAGCGCATGTATTTTTCTACACAAGAAAGTCTCTAGAAATAATTGAAGTAGGTATATGGCAAAACAACAATTCGTAAGAGAACTAAAGTTACCGACATAGCCCGCCGGATCAGCAAGTTGAAGTGGCAGTGGGCTGGTCACGTATGTCGCAGAACCGATGGCCGTTGGAGCAGAACGAGTTCTGGAGTGGAGAACGCGTCTCGGCAAGCGTAGCGTAGGACGCCCTCCGGCCCGATGGACCGACGACTTGCGAAAGGTCGCTGGTGGAAGCTGGATGAGAAAGGCGGAGGACCGGGATGTCTGGCGCAAAATGGACTGTGTCTAATGTGGACCGCAATAGGTTGAAAAGAGAAAGAAGAGATATGGCAAAACATCGTTTGCCGGGTAATTAATCAGATATACTGAATGAAAAACAAAAGAGATTGCGATTAAAATTAAAATATCCAAGCAGATGATCATACATTGGCTCTTGCGGTAAAAAATAGGTCACTAAAGATTATAAGAATTTTCCCGGTGACCTCTGCTGAGTTTACCAATAACATGTACCGACCTTCTTTGTCCATGCGTACATAAGTATTTATTCATCAATCAATACATTTAGACGTCTGGGTAGAGCATATTTAGACGTCTGGGTAGAGCATATTTAGACGTCTGGGTAGAGCATATTTAGACGTCTGGGTAGAGCATATTTAGACGTCTGGGTAGAGCATATTTAGACGTCTAGGTAGAGCATATTTAGACGTCTGGGTAGAGCATATTTAGACGTCTGGGTAGAGCATATTCAGACGTCTGGGTAGAGCATATTCAGACGTCTGGGTAGAGCATATTCAGACGTCTGGGTAGAGCATATTCAGACGTCTGGATAGAGCAATAGGTTGAAGAGAGAGAGAGAACCACTATAAAATCAATTAGTTAAGTAATTTGTTACCTTAC
This sequence comes from Leucinodes orbonalis, assembly GCA_019425675.1. NCBI lineage: Eukaryota > Metazoa > Arthropoda > Insecta > Lepidoptera > Crambidae > Leucinodes > Leucinodes orbonalis. The sequence goes on from PQWD01008199.1 coordinate 202,621, forward strand.
CCTACCTACCCTATATAAACCTTACAGAATTAACGATGAAGAAATTTCTCGTTTCAAATTAGTTTCAAATTCTCGTTTCAAGTTAGTTTCAAATAGGGATAACAAATGATTTTAATTTAAAGTAAGTTATATTATTGGCCAAGGAACCGGAACCGGAATATTTGGGAACATAATCAAAAGCGGAACCGCTTTTGATTATGTTCCCAAATATTTTTTACAACGATGGTTGCTTATTACAAAGGATACTTACAAAATATCAATACAATCTAGCCAAAAGCTAAATACGTTTGTTTACACCTATATATCTTAGTTTTAAGATGGTTTTACGGGTACAAATATTTATAGGCATCAGTGCCTATAAATATTGGTGTAGTTATATTTTTTAAAACAGTTGAATCATTCAACTGTTTTAAAAAATATAACTACACAGTATTCCTAACCAGTATATGTTATCGAAGTTTGTAATGAATAATAATATTAAACTACCAATCTACGCTAACCATAAAAACTTGAATGTTGTCTACGTTTGTCATACTTAGTTTTAAAATTATTTAATCTGTGGTTAATGGTTGCATTTTTTTTAAGCTTCAATTTTGTTGTACTAAAAAATACGAATCTACCTACGAAATCTGTCCAGTTGCTTAGGCAATGTTTTTTAGGCATGCAATACTCGTAGTATGGAACTACTACACGCTACGAAGACGTAGTACTATGCTACGATGGCTACGCTCGTAGACAGCATTAGAACAAATCGTGATATCGACTTCAAATAGTCGTAGAGTCAAAAAGAGGTTTCTTGAATATATTTAAAAAAATACCTAAAATAAGCAAATAATCTACCCCTATAAAACCCTAAAAACCTTATTTTTATACATGTGGTGGGTCATTGGTATGGACCGTTGTTTTCCGATCTGGAAGGTGCAGGTTCAATTCCCGCCACGTACCAATGTCATTTTGAATTTTCGAATAATATATACGTTAACCGACGCTCTACCGGTGAAGGATAACATCGTGAAAAATCATGCGCTGTCAGTCAATCTGCACTGGACCCGCGTGGACGACTAAGGCCTATACAGCTTTTACGGGTAGGCTCGTGCCCTTCGATGGGGACGTTGAATGAGCTAATGATGATGATGAATCCATTCACCAATTAGAAAATATGTGGATATAAAGAATACTCGAATATGCAGCGAAATAACTCTTAGTAAATTAAAAAGAAAACATAAGCCATATACAAATGTTACAGAGAAGAGAAACAAAAACCAATCAATTAATAATATTTTTTAAATTTGACAAGTTCTTATGAGAAAAGAGGTTGCATATTTACCACCAATTTTATAATAATAAATCTCAGAGTTTACTATGCCTTTGTTTCCATAATCCATTTAATTGCAAACTTATTCAAATAATAAAAAATTAACGGAAATATTTTTTTTTATATTAAGTATACATTTTATTAAAAGATATAATTTATTTTTTTCCCTAATACCCCTCAAACTTTTAAGCTATAGCTACATAATCTTTTTAATTAAGAAACATGATGTTATCTATCTTGCAAATAATGAACATTGCGGTCATTGCTAAAATCCCGAAAAAGACTTCACAATACAGTTGCGTTTTGTAAAGATGTCAAGTCACCGTATCAATTATTTTCATGGATTTTCTCACCCTTCACGGATTTCGGATTAAGAGAAGCTGAGCTTTCTTTTTTTTTAGATCTATTAAAAACCATTGAAGCAATAACATAAAAAGCATTGAAACATGAAGGGAGGATTCCGACTCTAAGTGTTTCGACTTTCGAATTAATTAGTGGCTCATGCTCAACAGGCCAAAACCGAAGCCGAAGCGCTTTTTTCCATGTATCAAAATTCATTATTGTGCTTTACTTTGTATTTTTTCAATGTATTTTTTGTATTCTTTTTGACATTCATAAGTGCTTTTTGTAAGCTTAATTTGAATAAATAATTTTGACTTTGACTTTGTAATCATTTTACTCACTTTACCCTATGATATAGGTAATAAAGTCATCAACAAGATTTTTTTATTTATTATATATTTTTTTTACCTGTGAAAACCGGGATCTTGGCAATGTTAATCATTTGAAAGGATAATCTGATTTATAATATATATTATTACTATTAAATAGCATGTTGTATAATATACACATATTATGTTAAACAAACTTCTTTCATATCTTATAGAAAATTACTTTATTGCCAATAATAAATAATAACGTCATAACAAAAAATCAGTTACAATTTTAACAAATGAATGGGCATAGTCGCCATCATGTCTGCTCTTCCGTCAATGCTGAAACAATGTTAAGGGTGCACAGATTTACATTTAACAGCCATCCCAACTGATTACCAACCTTATTCCTTTCCTATAAAGTTATCCATAAAAGCAAACTCGTAAAGTCCGACAATTTACGCGATGACGTAAACGAGGTCGCATGAATTTCAGCTTTATTATTGAAGAAATAAAAGCGACAATAAGTAATAAAACTGAAGTGGTTGCGTCAGTGTGCGTGGAACTCCGCGCAGCCGCCAAGAGTCGGATACATTGATTTGAGCCTTACAGTCTAGAAAATTAAAGCGAAAATGGGTTATTATTATTATATTGTTTAGTTGTGTGCGTTGAACGCCGCGCAGTCGCCGAAATCCGTCGCCAGTACGCTCGGCGGCGCCACTGAGCACAGCGGTGTTCCAGCTCGCGCGACGCCGGGCCATAACCCGGTAATCCAGTCAATTGTGCATAAAAAAATACCACTTCCCATCGTCAATTTCCGCCTTCCATTTAGATTAAAATTTAGGCTACATAAACCTGTGTGTGAGCCCATCGTCGTGGGCATTATACGATCGAAAGTTTTATTTAAATTCCAAGAGGTTTTGTATTAGATATTGTTTTAAACGAGAGGCTGTAGATTTTGAAATGTGCTAGTCAGGGGCGAGCAACCTTCCCGTGCGGTGTCACTCGTGTAAGTTACGTAACTGTTCCGGGCAAAATCGATATCCTGGGCGTATAAATAGCGACCTACGGTTGAGAACAGCTGGCCGGCAGCCAGCGACATGCAGCCCACGGTAAGAGCCTTTATAACATTTTTAATTTCAACCCTAAGTTAGAGTTAAGTAAAAAACATATTGGTATATATTAAATGTGTATGTTAGGTAATAATATTTTATTTTTTATTTGAATAAAGCGAGCAATTCCACAATATAGTAGTATGTATTGGATAAAGTATATAATAACAAAAATTGTCCGTCATTAAAATTACATCGGACATTTTATTTAAAATCCATAGAATTATTTGTATTGTTGCTTGTTTAAATATGTATTACGTGCATATTTTTTGAAAAGTCATTCAAGTAATAAAAATATTTAAAACCATAATTTGTAGTTCTTTTGATACAAGCTAATTGTTATGTCCAGCTCTGGACTTGGCATCCCTGGAGCCTGCTTTCTAGTTTAACTTTAGCTTAATTTGACGTTTATATGTGTCTTTCCCGGGTCTTGATTAATGATCTTTGACTTTGACATAGACAAGACATTCCAATTTATAAGCATGCGGAGGATAATCCTAGATCCTTCATTTCGTCATGAAGATTTGCTTGTAATAATTGAGCCAGGGAACCATTATATGAGGGAGGTTAATTAAGACACACCTCTTCTTCTAATGGACCTATACCGTGACCCCTGACCTCTTCCAGGGCTCGAGGTCAGACTGACTACTGCTGCAGTTATGACATTCTCCGCTCAGTTCCTACCATTAAACTTCCACGATGACTTACCAACCTATTAACAAATATTATGTTGGGTATCTCAAACTGTAGCCCGACACTGATCAAATTTATACTAGAGCCTTAGTACGAGCTATAATGCTCTCTATTACCCAGTGGCGTGTACTCTATATATGCAAATGAACAGTGCATACCCTCTGCGTCCAGACAACCCGATAAACGCCAACATATTAAATTATTCCCACTTGTTCGCCCATTTTCCTCTACAGATTTGAAACCATAGATGATCTGCTGTCATCAACAGCAAAAACAAAAACAAAAATTTAATTAATTTATTGTTTTTACAATAAGTGTCACTCAGGTTGCATACCCTACAAATAATTTCTGTGCGCGCCACTGCTTTTACCGAGAAACAGAAGTGCATAATAGTCATATTTCACGGGAAAATATCTAGTACAGCGGTGGATACATAGATGACTCTATATCGAGCTTACCACAGATCACTATAAAGTAAATTGAGTATATTATACAAATTAATGAGCCATTAAAACGCAATGATATTCTGTTTATGTAAAGGTAGATATAAAAATGAACCGCCAAAGAGAATACAGTTTGTAGGCTCTTTGTTTAGGTACATGTACCCTCATTCGAAATGTGTATGTGTGCTGTCTCTGCATTCGGAACACTTTTTTCGATTGTTTTGTGAGCATATCACAAATCTATACTTTTTACATCATTTATAAAACGTCATTGGACTTCGTATTCCTTTGAAAAAAATATTTATTTATTGTCAAATGATTGTTTACTTAAAAACTACCTTTAATTAAAACATCACCGATGGAAGTTCGATGAGGAAAGTAAGGAGCGGGATATCAAATCGACGCAAAATAGGAAAGAGTTATGTCCAGCAACAACAAGCTGAGCAAATATTGAAAAAGCAAGGAAGAAAAAAAACGAAACTCAGAAGTATACTCGGCGTATTATATTACTAGGTACCTCAAAAGGATTTATGAGAACATCTGACTTAACCATGCAAATTGAAACAATTCTCTTAAAGCAAACCTTCCGATGAGACATTAAGTGATTCGAGAAACGACGTCTTTGTAAATAATCAGATTTGCAGTCGGTGTTCCGCCTAATTTATGCACCCCACGAAGGCCGTGGTAACATCTTTGGGTTTTAGTTAATTAAATACGGATGATGGCATTTTTTCTGGTATGGTATCATATAATCGGATTTCATCGGATTTTTCCAAAAACGCTAAAAAATGGTCCAATATTTATGAAGTTTTTCTTATAAGTATGCATTGCGTAAGAATTTTGTACAACTACTAAATATAAATATTGTAATCACCTAATCACCCATCCGGGTCCGAACAATGGGATTGTCGCTTAACTTGAGCAATTGTCGATCAATGCATTAACCACATCTCCCCTCGCATATGTCAGTAAAATTTAGACTAAGGAAAATGTTATATATAGAGAAACAGAAACCACTTGTGTTCGATATTTCTGTCAGCGACCGTCAAATGATCAAATACAACTCTTTCTCTCTTCAACTTGTTGCAGTTCCCTCTCGGCATAGGTCTCGGTTAGTTAGTCTAGGTTTGGGCCAGACATCCCTGTCCTCCGCTTTCTTCATCTAGCCTTCACCAGCGAAAATATTTGAATACATCATCATCCACACTTTATAACCTCCCCACCGAGGGGCACAAACCTATCCGTAAAGGGTGATTAGGTCTTAGTCGTCCACGCGGGCCCAGTGTGGGTTGGCCGACTTCACGCACAGCCTTTGAGTTTCTTCGAAAGCATGCGCAGGTTTCCTAATGATGTTTGCCTTCACCGTAAGAGCGTCGGATAAACGTACATATGATTTCTAAAATTCGCAACCAAATTGGAACGTGGCGGGATTTTAACCTGCGCCCTCCAGATCGAAAGGCAACCACACCAACGAGCCACCGACACTCTAAATTGAATTCATGTTTTATCCATCATCACCAGCTCATTAAACGTCCCCACCGAGGGGCACGAGCCTACCCGTATAGGGTGATTAGGCCTTAGTAGTACACGCGGGCCCAGTGCGGATTGGACGACTTCACACACAACCTCCGAATCTCTTCGCAGGCGTTTATGAATGTTTCCTCACGATGTTTTCCTTCACCGTAAGAGCGACGGATAACGTACATATATTTTCGAAAATTCGAAACCACATTGGTACGTGTCGGGATTTGGACCTCAGCCCTCTTGGTAGGAAGGCGACAGTCCACAACATTGAGCCACCGACGCTCACATGTTATATCCAAATAGCAAAAACAGCAAACTAAAAATAGCATTTATCAGTAATTTATATGTTTTACAGTATCAGTTTCATTAGTACTAAAAGTAATTTAACCTCGTTATCAGTCGAGCTCTCATTTTTTTTTATAATTCAACATGCAGCTTTAAAATAAATATGAATGTAGAATTTAAGATTACTTACTAGGTAGTAGGTACCGCGGCAATGCCTATGTCGTACCCGTGAAAAGAAAGATAGAAGAGAAAAACGTTTATTGGCTTAAGCAACACAAAAAATATATCGACAACAACAAAAAACAGCATAATAAAGAAACGATTAAACAATAATGGAAAACACAAGGGAAAAAAACGGTACATTTATAATTAATCTAAGAACTTACGAGCTAGTGTTGATAGCCAAATAGGTCCCACCTCAGCATAAGCTTAGACGCATAATAACCGTCGAAGCGCTGGTTTTACGAGAGGACCCTTAGGATATAAATAGGAGTTATGCACTTTTATGTTTCGGGATAAGGGCACTGTAGCTATTTAAATTAAAACAGACATGTTCATGCACACATATTATTGTACTGCACAGATATCGAGTCAGTAACTATCATTGTATTTATTTTTAACTGTCCAAATTTTATATTTTTGCTACTGTTGTTGGCAGAAGGCTATTCGCGTTAAATATTTCCACAAATAACTATAAAAATAACCCCGAGCAAGCCTCGGTAATATAGTATAGTAAGGAAAGAATCTCAGCACACTCCGGTTATGCGCAATGAACACACAGTCGATATATCGTGTTTTTTACTTCCGCACTCATTAAATTAAAGACTGGTCTTTGAGCAAAGCGTCCTACTTGCGCTAACAAACACGGCTGAGATGGATACCGATTGCAGAATTAGTTTACAAGTTTAAAGTCACTTAACGGGCAATGCAGCGAGCTAAGCTCGCAGTTTCTCTCAGGGATAAAATCAGATATGATGCTTTACGTATGAGAACTTAAACTACTTATACAGCTCGCTGAATCAGCAAGATGAAGAGCAATGAGCTGGTCACGTACGTCGCAAAACCGATGGCTTTGGAGCAGATGAGTTTTGGAGTGGAGACTGCGTCTTGGCAAGCGCAGTCTTCTGACGGCTCAACGACTTGCAAAAGGTCGCTGATAGTAACTGGATGAAACAAGCGGACGACCAGGATATCTCAACCTGACAAAAGCTCTTAATTTAAAAATAGAGCGAGTAACTCAAAGATAATATCAAGTTGCCTATATATATAATAATACCGCATGTTATGGGCAAATTAAATATCTTTCTTTATAAGGAACGCGCGCTAATTCCAAATCTATGAGGAACGCGGTGACCGTATTTTTTATTAGGATATCTTTTGCGTATTTATATTTAAGGCCGGCAACGCATTTCTTTGTCCTCTGGTATTGCAAGTGTACATGGGCGACGGCGTCATTTACCATCAGATGAGCCGCCTGCTCGTTTGCCCGCTATAACATATAACATAAAAAAATTTGAACTTTGATTTATGAACGGGACAACCCAGTACCAACTCCATTGATAACCTTCGATAACTGAAATCTTTGTCAGTCTTATTTCATCGATTTTTTTATAACACATTGTGGAATAAGCTACTCTTGCCGGTTTCCTTGTCCCACTTCCTATTTCAACTTTAGATGCCAAAGGATAAGTGCAAGAAACAATTTTTTATTTTATAATAGTATTATGCGAACTGAGTATGTTAGGAATAATTTTATTACTCGTGCATGTAGATCTTACAATACTTATTTTTCACATATTGATATTTTTGCTATGTCATATGGACAATTTATAAGGAAAATGGCTACTGAAGATTTTGTAGAAGATGCATACTTTTTGAGCTCATTTGAATTATGTATTTGTGGAAACTTTATTGTTCTGTGTATTTTTACTTTGTGTGATTTATATTAATTAATCTTATATATGTTTCCCTTGAAATAAATAAATAAAATAGTGCTGTTGGCTCCAGATGACCTTTACAGTTTTACCGGGCAAGAGGCGAACGCAAATAGCTCTCAGCAGTGACCTTTTAAGACGCCGATCGGGCCCGAGGGCGAAAAAGAGGTTTTGTTAAAATATTGTAGAGGCCTTTTATTGTAAACAACTGCTGGCGAATCTAAATAAAGAAAAAGGTAAAAAGATACCCTTATATCGCTTCGTTGTACGTCTGTTTACCTGTCAAGACCCGAACCTTTGATGAGCTCGAACTATAAAATTTGGCAAACAACATTGCTATAGGACCAAGGAAAAGTTTTAAGATTTGAAAATCTGCAATGAGGGTGACTTTAATTCAATTACAGATTTAATTGTGCTATAGTAAAACTGAATCTTGAAAAGGATTCTTTCTCATAATTTTATAAAATAAAAAGAATAATAAAAATATCCTTATTCCTTATGCATGAATATAAGTTGTCACGCCTCTTATTTATTTGGACCAATAAAAGGTATAAAAATAATATGTCGAGGTGAGCTTAACTCCCTAACCAAAGTAAAAACCTTAGAATTATAATATATAATACTAACTTTTCATATTATTATTATGCGTATATGCATACCGCCGTAGAGGTGATGCGAATATGTTGATCTGTTCTTTTCATCTGCATTCTCATCTAAAGTAAGTACTTCTTTAATACAAAATACTATCATTATGTACTCAATACCCCACAGAAAATTATATAACTAATGTCCAATGATGTAAAAAGTATGGATACGTGAAAAAAGTGTTCCGAATGCAGTGATAGTACACATACACATATTTCGAATTTCCATCACATTTACCTAAACAAAAGAGTACAAACTGTACTCTTTTCGGCGTTTCGTTTTTGAGGCACGGATGGCGTATCTACCTTTAAATATACAGAATATCATTGTTAATGTCAGCACAAATGTCACAGTGCCGTCAATCAGTATTAGCTGGTATTAGTAAAGTATCAAGTTATCGTCACTGTAACTAGCAGGCCTACCGTTTAGCCGTCACCTTCCGCCCTTGTGACATTACCCTCGATTAGTGGCGTGTTTTGACTAAGCGTTTGGTACAATGGTAGAGACGTCGGCTATTCCACCAAGGGTTCGAACTCCGGGCAGTAATTATTTGTGTTCATGAATATGTCTGTTTCGATTGGTTTGTTTGTTTCTATGATTAATATGTACGAGTATGTATGTATGTATTGGCAAAAAAGTATATAAATATATTTATCTGTTCTTTATAACCTATATTACAGGCTAAATGCTTATTTTGGGGCTAAATGGCCCTTTGTGAATGTCTGTGGATATTTATAATTTTGATGGTTATACCAACACTGATGTGTTGCTTATAGTATAAGCTGCAACACCAAGAGTTCTGGGTGTGATTTCCGAGCAGTAAATACATGTGTGTGCATGAAATCGAGCTGGGCGTTTTCTATGTTCATATGTATCAACATATTAGTTTGGCTATTCAGCGTGGAAATGCAGGCAGCCTCATGCAGACTTTTGTTTTCTAGTTTTAACTTTTCTTTTCGTTTAACTTCTATTTTCGTTTAATTTCTTAATGCTGAGGTGGGACCTCGAATGCTGACATGGGACCTCAAATACTGAGGTGGGACCTCATGGGACCCCACAACACAAACCTTTTAGGTTTTTGTTTGTAAGTTTAGTTTAAAAATTGTTTACGAGTATACTCTGCACTTTGTAATTTATATTTATTCTTGTCTTTGTTAAACAAATGTTTTGTGTATATTAATGTTAATAATACTAATTTTATTGATCTTATTTGTTGTGTTTTACAAGAAATGCTTTTATTTCTATCTTTATTTCTTTTATATGTATTAATAAAAAATGTATACATATTAAAACAAGTATGTTAATCCGTGAATTATATCTACTATTAGTACAAGTTCCTCACTGAATTTGGGGCTAGAGGGCGCTACAAGAATGTGGGCGGATATTTTATTGATCAATTACCCGTCGCTAAAAACAATGTTTAACGAAAACTTTCTCAGTTCTAGAAAAATCATGTTTGTTAATCTGTGTAGGTGCCTTAATCTGGGATTCCCATCTTACCCTTTTTATCGAATTCTTAAAATATAATCGTAAATTATCTTCGAAGTTCTATAAAATTCACAAATAATGAGCTTAACGCTATCTTAGAATACGCTTAGTCTTAATTCAAAGAATAAAATAAATAAAAAAATAAATATCTACTGCGCACACATCACACAGCGCCATCTAGCCCCAAGTTAAGCGTTAAGCCTGTATTATAAGTACTAAACAACGGATAAACATACATATATATATATTTTTTTGTAAAACATACATATTATACATAGAAAACACCCAGACCATTACAAACAGACATGTTCATGCACACAAATGTTTGTACTGCCCGGGGATCGAACCCGGAACCCTTGGTTTTGCGGCCGACCTCTCAACCGCAACACCAAATGGGTCGTCAAATAGTAATAATGAATAGTTCCACGAATGTTCATTAACAGTAATTATAACAAAACATAATTATCAATTAACCAGCCTATAACGACCCACTGCAGAGCACAGGCCTTCCCGCACATAGACATGGAAAAATTGGGCCGTAACCCACCCAATGCCGATTTGTGGGTGCTAGCGACTACTATCCTACTTTCTTAGGATATTTTTATGTTACAAAGCGTAAAGGACAGGACGCTCACCTAATGGTAATTGATACGCCTGACCATGACAGAGCGGCATTGAAGGAGACCAACAGCTGATAAACAGTGATAACATCAATGCCGCACTGCGCCCGACACCCGAGACCACAGATGTTAGGTCTCTAATACCCGATAATTTTACTAGCTCGGGACCAAAAGCTTAGTACTGAATCGTCCAGATTGCAGTGCCAGATATATTTACGTGAAATGAGAGTGTATTGCATTTATGGGTTTCAGGATGACGGTCACTGTAGCTTGTAAAATTGCCCGGTATGAGAGACCTAACGTCTGTCGTCTCGGGAGACGATCGCAGGGCAGTGTTGGCGGAAAATAATGACTACCTACTGTCATTAATTCCGTTCAACACGTTTCTGTCATAGGCGTATATACAATCACGTAGGCATGTAACAATGTAAAATCTCTATTTGTATGTAAAACCCCTCAACACATCGCTCAAGTGCCCGTAAAATTAATCTACACCACAACCTTAAAGCCTCCAGGTACTTTTGTCGCATTTTCAGCCTTATTAACAGGCAATAAAGCACTCACGCCGTTAGAGATTTATGACTATGAAATGTGTTTTTATGCTCCTATTGAGTCCAACACGTTTTTGTGTAACGATCTTGAAGTAGTAAGTAGTGTCGATGGCTCAGTGGTGTGGACTGTTGCCTTCCGATCGGGAGGGCGCAGGTTCAAATTCCGCCACGTACCAATGTGTTTCCGAATGTTCGATATTATATGTACGTTTTGTGACGCTCTTGCGGTGAAGGAAAATATCGTGAGGAAACCTTCGCATGCCTACGAAGAAAAGTGAGTCGGCCATACGTACGAGCCCTCTGGCCGTACCACCGCAGTGCAGATATCGTCCCGTGAAATAGTGTTTGCACTTCTGTGTTTAGGATGAGCACTGTAGCTAGTGAATTATCGGGTATAAGAGACCTACATCTCGGTGACAGGCGCAAGGTAGTGTCGATGGAAAATAATGACTATCTACTCTTGCTTATTTTCACTTATGACATGAAATGAAAACTAGCCATATTTATAACCTACCTACATAATAATCCAAATACTAAATACGCAAACCATTTGGAAGCACATGTATGACCTGTGTCAAGTGCTAGACAAACTGGGTTAGTCCCGGGCAACCGAAAGGGCATTCGCAGTTTGAGAACGAATCTAGGTTGATTACTGTTATGAAATGGCTAGGATAAAATTAAAACTTTGATATATAAAATGTCAAAAAAGTGACTGAAGTAAGATTTGTGTAACTTCATTCTCTACTATTTCTTTCCTTAAAATAATGTAAGTAGTAACCGTGACTTGGCAAACGTGTAGGACACCCTCCGGCCCGATGGACCGACGACTTGCGAAAGGTACACACAACCTCAAAGAAAACGTCGTAGATCAAGTTGAAGTTGTTTTGCCGAAATGAAACTATTTTATTTTATGGACCCTTTAAGCTTGTTCAAGTAACCATCAAGCAAATATTATTATTCACTATAACGATGCTCGGAGCAATTCATCATCATCATCACATCAGCTCATTAAACGAGGGCCACGAAGCTTCCCGTATAGGCCTTAGTCATCCATGCGCAGGCCCAGTGCAGGTTGGCCGACTTCACGCACTACCTTCGAATCTCTTCGGAGGCGTGCGCAGGTTACCTCACAATCTTCCTTCACCGTAAGAGCGTTAGATAACGTAAACATAATTTCGAAAATTCGAAAACACAATGGTACGTGGTGGGATTTTAACCTCAGACCTCCCGGTAGGAAGGCAACAGTCCACACCATTGAGCCACCGATGCTCTCGTAGCAATTACAAACCGTTAATTAAATCCTAATAGAAATTAATTTATATGGTTTGCTCGTAGCACACTGTGCTACGACGTAACAGACCGCTACGTAACCGCCTCGACAAATGTTTGCGTTTCTGTAGCAATACTATGGAATTTGCTACGAAGGATTTTGTTTCATGATTATTTATTTATTTTTGAAAAATATACAATTTCAAAAGATACTATATTAAAGTATAACAATATGATAAGTGTATGATAATAATTACATATCTCCACATATGAGTAATCAGTTTACAAAAGTCATATTGAGGTAACCACAACTTTACATTAAATACGTTTATATATCTTAAGATTTTGTCTAATATTTGCATGTATCAATATATTTATGTAAAAATGAATATTTTTAATTCCTGAATAATTATAATCAAACATTCTAATAAAGCTAGAAGGTAAGTTTAAAATTCCCTTAACTGCCAGCCGTTGCAGCAGTTGATTCATCATCATCATACGCATATAAACGGCACGAGCCTACCCTTTTAGAGTGTATAGGCCTTATTTATCCACGCTGGCTCAGCAGATTGACCGACTTCACGCACAATTTTTTAACCTCTTCGTAGGCGCGCAAGGTCTCTTCACGTTTTCTTTTACCGTAAGAGCGTCGGATAAACGTACATATAATTTCGAAAATACATTGGTACGTGGCGGGATAGTAGTTCATTACGTCAATATAAACCAGCCTATAATATCCCACTACAGGCCTACCCACACCAGTGGCGTGCACTCCGTACATGCAAATAAGCAGTGCATACCCTGTGCGTCCAGATAAACCGGAAAATCGCCAACATATTAAATGATTCCTCCTTATTCACCTACTTTCCCCTACAGATTTGAAACCATAGGATGGCCTGCTGTTAACAACAGTACTTAATTTGACCGAAATGTAAATTATTCATTGTTTTCGCGATTAGTGTCTCTCACTTTGCATACCCTAATCATAATCTCTGTGCACGCCACTGACCCACACAACATGGCTATGGATTAAATTTAAATTCAATAATCGCAAGCTGATATGTGGCCTACTTGCTGGAATCCCATGTGTCATTATGAAGTTAATAATAAATAAATAATGAAACAGAATATTGCGAAATTATAACATATATTTCCCACTTAATGTGTGAGCTCATCGGTGACGTATAATTATTTAATCATGCAGCTGTTATTGTGCATGATTTTCTTATTTATGGCGCCAGTTTCTGTTCACAATATTATAATTTATTAATTTATTGAAAGCCCAAAAGAAAACACATTTGTCTGCCATTCACGTAGCGCCATCTAGCCGCAAACTAATCATTAGCCTGTAATATGGGTGTTTCTATGTGTAATATCATAATATGTATATATTTACAAAAAAAGTTTTGAAGTATGTTAATCCATTGCTTAGAACCCATATTACAGGCTAATGCTTAGTTTGGGGCTAGATGACGCTGTGAGTATGTCAGTTGATATTAATTATTATTATATCATCCGAAGTTAGGTCTTTTAGGTAAATATCCGGACCCCCAATAAAAAACCCACTAATGTTAACCCTAAACAATGATGTAAAAGTATGGATTCGTGATATGCTCACAAAACAATTGAAAAGTGTTCCGAATGCAGTGACAGCACACATACACAAATTTCGAATTTCGAACACATTTACCTAAACAGTAGAGTACAAACTGTAGTCTCTTCGGCGGTTCGTTTTGAGGCACCGATGGCGTATCTACCTTTATATATACAGAATATCATTGACCCTAAATACTTAAATAGACCATATTCTAGATCGAGTAAATAAAGTATTGTTATTTTACCACACTAAATCAAAATTTGTCGAGACCTTTAACTAAAATCAAAGCCTCTTAAAATGTCCAATGAAATCCTTCCTTCAATAATTTTGACACAAAATGGCGTGCAAAAGCCGCCATTGGAATTTGACTGTCATTTACAACCAATTCTTTCGCGATCCAATACCACCTATCAGATATTGGCGACCGTTCTCACAAAATTAATAGCAGCTCCTCAAGTGCAAGGAAATAACCAATCTGCAAACGTTTGCTGCCAGTAGCGTTTTTATGTACACAATAAGGTTGATTTTCGTTCAAACTGACCGCAATCCGGTTCAAACATCCGCCGTATTGATCGGAGTCGAAACAAGTTGGTGTGCGCCCATTATAAGTAGAGCTTCCCAGCCTATGGCACTTCCGCCGGCTTTGATATTGTGAAGGGAGCAGCGGGGCGGAAGATCTATCTCCACTGGTCATAAGTATAAGTTAATGTTGTCATGTTGGTAGTAATGGATGGGATGCCGGAGAAGTTGGTAAGTGCATCTGATAAATAGCGTTTGAATCGCAAATGGAATATAAATTATTTTAAGGGTCCGATAGGGGTCCTATGAAATTATACATGGGTATAATATTTTATAAAGATTTCTTTATGCTATTTACTTGATCGTAGACTCGATACTGAGTCAGATGAGCGTCCAGATCGTCCTGTACACTTATAATATAAAAAAAACGTTTCAGATAATAACAAAAACAAAATCAATTTTTACAGGCATGCAAGATAAAAAATATGATAAAAGAGATGAGAAAAAGACAAATAAAAACGATCAAAAGGGCCTTTTCAGACAATCAGGTAATTCAGACTGACCTAACCTAACCTAACCTACCAGTCTGGGGAAAAGCACGACGTGATGTTTATGTGGTCTCCCCGCGACATTCGAACTCACGACCCGCACGAGTTAACTAAACACACTAGACCACGGAGGCAATTTTAGCAACAACAACCAGCAGGATTTTAATAAAACTAATGCGAGAAATGAAACAATTTTAATTAAAAAAGCTTAAGCACCTAAGGTGCTTAACAAAATTTAAAAAACGCCGTATAAATCTCTCGTCCACAAACTAAAGAACGTGAACTGAAGAAATCAACTTTTCGAGTTAAAACCGAACCCAGTTAAATCGCCAAAGTCCATCAGATAACAAGCTTGTATGTTCATATCCTATAAATATATTGTAAGGGTAATTCACCCCCTTTGATAAGAGGCTTATTGTGGCGATGAATTTTCTTGGCCGACCTGGAAGTCTTCAACCTACCTCGGACTTTGACAGGTCGGAGTAGGGACACTTTAGCCAGATGGGGGTTTTGGGGTGGTCTTGAAATAGACTTTTCTTTGTGGATCTTCCCAAACAATGGTTCACCGCATCCTGTTATAATCTACGGCTGCAGACAACGCTGTCACCTAGCTTTTGGGCTTCTCCGGTTTGATTACGTTTTTCCTATCGACACGCTAAAAAGATTCAACCCCCAATTGCAGACACAAATATTCAATCGCCCCTTGTCCCCGGCGGCCTCGCTATTCTGGACTGCGGTAACGAACACGGTCACGACGAGTGAAGGGGTGCTTGGAATCTACGAAACAGAAAATAAAAAAAAAGTAAATGATAGACTAATGACCTATTTAAGATAGTGGATAGCTGATGGAGGAGGATTGAGCCTCGTGGAAGTCATTAGGGGAGGCCTTCTTTCTGCAGTAATAGTATTAAGCTATAAAAATGATGATGATGATATATAAGGGATTGTGTAAACAGCGCAGATAAAAAATCGCTGTTTGTAGACGCGCTATCCATATGCGCATATGGGGTGCAATTGCATACCTATAGGACTTTTCGCAGTTTGCAACGTAGGAAGCTAAAAGTCAATGGAAAGACATTTAATATAGTCTAAAGTCACGTAACTCTCAAGTCACATATTAAAATAATAATAATCAGTTACAAATTACTTCTGTGCTCGAAATGCGGCAACGGAGAACAGTGTAACCCCAAATATAATGCGAACAAAACCGCAGCCAAGAACTAGTTGCATATTTACTAAAATACTGTCATTTGTCAGTTAGACACTTCTTAGTTGAGGCCCGAGAATAACTGAAAGAGCGGCAACACCTGAATGGAACGGAAGGTTGAATCTCCCGGTGCGATGGCGCCGAGCAATTTCTGCCTACATTTGTCATAACTGTTAGACTAATGAGTATTAAGCTTTGAGGGAAGGGCGAATACGGCACGTCGTTCATTTGAGAAAACAAAACACTTTTTAACGATATAAAACTATATAATTAAATAAAATTGAATTGTTGAAATGAAGTATCATGACTTCCAAACTACTGTACCAAATGTAATGATTATTTCTTTTTATCATTTATTTATTTAAAATACAACATAACAACTTCTTTTTTTAAGATTATTAAATAAAAAGGTAGGTGGTGGAAATTGGCTAAGTAATGCTCCGAACGGGATATCTGGAGCAAAATTCTAGAGACCTATGTCCAGCAGTGGACTGCGAAAGGTTGAAGAAAAGGAACAACATTCACACAGCGCCATCTAGCCCCAAATTAAGCGTGACGTAGTATTATGGGTACTAAACAACGGATAAACGTACTTAATATGTTTTTTTTTAAACATATTATACATAGAAACATCCAACCAATAGAAACACACATAAATAAAGCTACCTACAAAATTACGGTTTCCGTCATAGTAAATAATGCAGTATATTTATATACGTGGTGAGCAACGCCATATTGTGACGTCAACAGTTGATTGATGAAAAACAAACGTCAGTCATTTGCGCAAAGAATCAATAATGCCGTTCCTTTCTCTTGAATGTTTTTTACCACTAGAAAAGTTATAAAAATATAATACAATTAAAAATGTTTCTTCTTCTTTGTAGTTTTGTAGCTATTAGCGTGTTTCCCACGATTTCCCCAATGCGATTCTCCCATGCGATTGCTAATACACGGAACGGTATTTTTATTTTCCCGAATTTAGAACTGGTTTACAAACAATATTACGCCTTTGTAGCTTTGTATAAACCTAGGTGCATAAAATGCAGAACTAAATTTGAATCACTTGGCTCAGGCTTGATCAGTCATTTCTAAAGGGCTGGCTTTCAATACTCCAAGTTGTTAAACGTTGAGTGATTGAGTTCAACAACTGTCGGCCTAGGCATACATTTGGGTGCTGGCGTTTAACGAACGGCCTAGGCATACATTTGGATGGCTAATTTGACCAGATGGTTGCGACATAGACAAATAAAATATTCGTGCCGGAAATTCATACTAGGCTAAACCTACCCTATCATATAACCTTATTTTGAATTATTTGTTGTTGGCAATAGATTTGTCGATTTAACGTTTTACGCCATCCCTTTTGTAATGTCTAAAAATACTTGGTTATGTTATGATAACATAAAATAAACACTACTAAGTTGTTTTAAATGTGCAGTAATATTGTTTAACATCAATTTTATATTACGACACTTATATAAAGTGTTCAGTGTACATTACTCAGTTTTTATAATGAACACATTGTAATATTTTCGTCTAACAACTTACCAGTAAGTATATTCAATTAATCAGCCTATTACATCTTAGTACAGAGCACAAACCTTATCTTCCAGCATGGATCAAAACAATGGATCATGGATGGGTACGGCCCAATCTTGCCAATGCAATCATCGTCCCCCCAAGGGGCACGATTTTACCTGAAAAGGGTGTATACGAGTAGGCCTTATTCGTCGGTCCTAATTCGTTTAGGAGGGTAACAATTTATCATATAATTTTTCTTATATGTCCACTACTGAACGAAGGCCTTTCCTAATGATTCCCACGCGGACCGATCCCTAGCAGTTGACATCCATCTGCTACCCGCCACCTTAAGCAGCTCATCCGTCCATCTAATTGGGGGTCGGAATACGCTTCGTTTTCCGTTACGCGGTCGCCACTCGAGAACCTTACCGCCGCATCGGCCATCGTTTCTACGCACTATGTGCCTTGTATCTACCTATCTATGAATCTACCACCTAGGAGGTCTCTTATTCGGTATATTTCTCGGTAATTAGGGTTCCGTAGCCAAATGGCAAATAACGGAACCCTTATAGATTCGTCAAGTCTGACTGTCTGTCCGTCCGTATGTCACACCCTTTTTTCTCCGAAACTAGAAGCACTACACTATTCAAACTTTGTAAGTATGTTCTGTGAACCGCTATAAGGTTTTGACAAGAAACTAGATTTTTTAAAATGTAGTTTTGGGGGTCCCCATAAATTGAACTGAAACTCAAAAATTTTTGATTTCGTCGAACCCTGCGTTTTGGGTATCAACGTGTAAAATCTTAAAAAAATATATTGAGGTTTCAAATTTATATTTTTTTATAATTGAATAGTTTGCTCGAGACACACTTCCAAAGTTGAAAAAGTGTGTCCTCCAGTCCCTTTAATTTCTTAACTATGGGGTTGATAAAAAAAAAAATATATGATGTACCTACATTACCAGAAAATCTAACAACGAAATTTAGTTTGATCGATATCTAATCTGTTTTTTTATACGCCATAAACGGTTAACCACTATATTTTCCTATTAAGGTACCTAAGTAAATAAAACATATATTTTATTTCTTATTACTGCTGCTGCGGAACCCTCCATGGGCGAGTCCGACCCGCGCTTGGGCAATTTTTTAATTTGCTTAATGGCTTTCATTTTCCAGAGGATGCGCCGACCGCGTCGCCACCGATGGCTGACCGTGTCGGTGTTCTTCATCGCGTACTCGGTGTTCCAAGCGGTGTTCACGTCGTCCACTGCCTCGGAGCCGGCCCTCGATCCCGTCGACCTGGACATCAAGACCTCACCAGCGGCGCCGGCAGACACCAGCGCCAATGTGGAGAAAGGTATATCCCGCTCGAGGACTTGGCGAAAAGATAATGGAAATTGATTGCGGAGACGGCTAAAGACCTATGGTATAAAGATAATAGAAGATCTATTGATTGCGGATCCTCGCAAGTCTTAGATCGTTTCAACTATTATGCTGAGGCCACACTAACTGCTAACGTTAAATGCCCAACTGATAACGCGATAATTATATCGATAAGTTTTAACACCTGAAGGTGCCTATTGTTGCGATAATTTATGACATTTCGCGTTAATGTGGCCCCAGTATTCTCTAGTAACGCCAACTAGCCCCAAACTAAGCATAAACCTGTAAAATGGATACTAAACATACTTAATATAACTTTTTTGTAAATACATACATATTATACATAGAAACACCCAGACCAATACAAACAGACATGTTGATGTACACAAATGTTTGTACGGCCCGTGGATCGAGCCCGGAACCCTTACTGTAGTAATGGACGTCTCCACCATTACACCAAATCGGTTGTAAAACAGTTCACATTGAGCCACCGACGGCGACGGTCTCATTATTATATATTTTGAAATTAGTTTTAATGTTTGTTTAAAAGGTCCAAAAACTGAAGACGTGATATCTACTCCCAAAACTGAAGAAAACGTTAGAGATGAAAGTGAAGAAATGCCGACTACGCCGAATGACGAGGATGAGGATGAAGATGGCAAGAAGAAAATGAAAGATGCTGGGTATAAAGAGGTTAGTTTACAAATCGTATTAATGAATAAATGATCATATAAGTGTACAGAACGGTCATACGCTCACCTGATGGTAAGTGATACGCTTGACCATAATAGAGCACCATTGAAGGAAACCAACAACTGATAGACAGTTATTATTCTCCGTCAATGCCGCACTGCGCCGGACACCAGAGACAACAGATGTTAGGTCTCTTATACCGGGTAATTTTACTAGCTACAGTGACCACATACCAAAACACAAAAGTGCATAACACTCCTGTTTCACGGGACGATATCAGGCACTGCGGTGATGCCCACCTAGACGACAATTATTATATTTCCTGATACAAAATAAAATAAGGCATCATGTGTAGTAGAAAAGCAGTTACTAAAGCGTCGCAACCTCTTGGATTAGGCAGAAATAATTCTTAAAAAGAAAATAAACTATTACTCGGTGGTTGTCTCAGTACTGAGTCGTCTGGGTAGTTACCACCGAAGTGCCAGATATCGTCCCGTGAAATAGAAGTGTTTCGCACTTCTGGGTTTCGGGGTGAGGGCACTGTAGCTAGAAAAATTACCGTTTATAAGAGAGCTAACATCTGTTGTCTCGAGTGTCGGGCGCAGTGTGGCATTGATGGAGAATTATAACTGTTTATCAGATGTTGGTCCCAATCAATGCCACTCTGTCATGTTCAGGCGTATCCATCAGGCGAGCATCCTGTTTATAACATAATAAAATGATTTTTAATGATAGACATGAGAGAAATGAACTTTGTTGCGAATATTATCTCTCGTAAAGTAGAATGACTCAATAATTACTTAAATTAGGCGAATAAAGACACAATACTCAACAGACAGGGAATTTTGACATCATTTATATCTGTACAGGATGAAGCAATGTCGAATCTACGAGACAAAGAGAGCAAGGAGTCGAAAGCTTTAGTCGCCACTGTCCACCCTCTCCGCAAGGATTGCACGCCGCCCGCTATTGAACAGGTGAATATGAGTCGGAACTATATTTTAAAATATCGACGTATTTAATTAATCCCAGAAGATATTTAAAGGTAAATTGTTGACTTATTTAAGATTACTTATTTTATTTAAGGTACGACCCTCTGTGATAGGCCAGCTAACTTAACTATTTTGTGGTTGAAAGTGTCGTATCTGATAAGTTTATATTTATTTAAGTTGTATATGTAGCCATATCTGTACGTCTGTAATTCATACAAACTACTGTATTAAAAAAGTATATCTTTCTAATGCAATGTTGTGGTCGCAGCTTAATGAATAAATCAAATTTAAGCTGAATTAAATAATGCAACTTAATATCAAGTAGGTAGTTTTGATTGGAAAGAAAATCCTCAGGAACGAACCAAAAAATTAATAATGCTCAAGATAAACAACACACGAGAATATTAAAAGAGGATTACAACACCGGACTGTCCTTTCTTACATAAAATCACTATATACACGCAAAACCAATTCTCTATCTATATTTGATATATTTTTGTAATCCAAGCCAACACAGCACCTTCCAACCAACCAACGTCCGTCCAGTATCTTAACTTAGAGAAATTCATTGCACAGCATAGTATCACAACGATTTTCTGTAATGTCTTGTTATAAATCCAGTGTATTTGTGCCAAATAAGTACTCTCCCGCAATAAAACCGAACTTCTGTTTTTCAGTTTCCGAAGCCGCTGATGGGTCAGAGCGCTCGCAAGCACGGCGGGCTCATCATCCACGTCCTGGTTGCTATATTCACGTTCATCGGGCTCGCCATCGTCTGCGATGAATACTTCGTCTCCAGCCTCGACAGGATCTGCGAAGGTAACGTAGCTAAAGTTGACGATTAAAGACTCGCGGGGATAAAACTCAGTATATTTTCTATTGTCTCTCCGAGATCAATTTTCGAGCGTACTCTTATAAAAGTCATACGCCACTCCTCGATAGTGGTTTTCCATAGTTTCCACGCTTGGCAGGCGGGTTGAAGATATCAGCACCTATAAAAGGTAAGTTTAAATGTGACAGCTCTGCTACCCGTACTCTGCTTCTACCACACGGTATCTGGTTTCAATAAAATCTAGCTGAAGTGTCCAGAACAAAACTGGAGCCTGAGTATCACTTGATACCAAAATTGGAACCCTGTTATAAAGTTTTAGGATCTAAATACTGACAACATTTTTTTGTGAACAACTCCCTCAATCTTCGAAATAGGGAATTTTAAGTCGGAAACCTTAGAATATGTAAAGTTACATGAAATATGACGATGCGGTCAAATTAATGGATACTGTCACTCGTCATATTAACGACACAAGTCAACAAAATTTTGAAATTGCACATGGTATCATTTTGAGATCACTTCACTGCTGATCTGATCTCTGACTGATCACTTGATTGCTGGCCGTCCGAAAAATAGTTTCATCATATCCACAAATCATGAAGGCGAAAGCTTATGAGTGTGTATGTTTGTTAATTCTTATTTTCTAATCGACTGGAAACACCAATAGACCTAGCCATCATATCGGAATAACACATTGGCTATAAATTATACCCAAACTCCCAAGAAGAAAGCAACTTCGCGTGTGAAACCGCGGTGCGTTGACAGAAAAAATAAAATCAAAACAGTCCAGTCAGGTCAGCTTTAGTTTCGCCAAGTGTAAGCTAAACCCTTATCATCCCCTTATGTGGTGTATGATTTCAGAGCTGCAGCTGGCTCCCGACGTCGCCGGCGCGACCTTCATGGCTGCCGGGAGCTCCGCCCCCGAGCTCGCCACCGTCGTCATCGGAGTGTTCTGCGCACAAGACGATATTGGTAACATTTCCATTTGTGTTTATTTATGTCTGGGGGTCGTGGATTCGAATCTCGCGGAGAACTGCCTAGTGAAAGTCATATTGTGCAATTTTTCTCCAGATAGGATCATTACAGTCAGAATCGCCTGATTTTCTAAAATGAATGATGTGATGATTCCGTTCGGAGGGTACGTTAAGACTTTGGTCCCGGCTACATTTTTTTTATGTTATAGCGGGCAAACGAGCAGACGGCTCATCTGATGGTAAATGACGCCGTCGCCATGTACACTTGCAATACCAGAGGGCAAAGAAATGCGTTGCCGGCCTTTTAAGTGGGAATACGCTCTCTTCTTGGAGGACGCCAGGTCGTATCGCTCAGGGAATAAGTCAAATGGTAGCTGATTCCACAGTTTTGTCCTCCGAGGCAAGAAATTACGACAAAAACGTACTGTCGAGGTTCCATTCATCTGGGTGGTGAGGATGAAATTTTGAGTATTGCCTCGAAGTACGGTGGTGGAATGTTGCAGCTGGAATGAGTGTGAACAATTCCTCTGAACACTCCCCGTAATATACGCGATAGAAGATGCAAAGTGAAGCCACATCTTACGCAAACCTAAAAGATCCAACCGATTGTAAATATCCGGATCGTTGACAATTCGAGCAGTTCATCTTTGAATACGGTCAAACGGAAGAAGAAAAACCCGAATATGGTTGACACCGAATATGTTATATTCGTGTCTATGGTCTTGGGGCTTAGATGAACAATAAATTAAATCAATTCATTTTAAGTGCCGGCAATGCATTCCCGTGACCTTAGCAGTTGCAAATGTCCATCCAAGGTAACACTTTCCATCAGGTGAACCGCATGCTCGTTTGCCTCCCTGTTATAAAAAAAAACTCACTCAAACGTGTCCGCGGCAAATGTCTGCCCATCGCGTCAGTTGGGCCGAATTTTTATTCATAATAACGTCGCTCCCTACATATCATAATGACATATTAGTACTCGTGCTTTTGATTTTGTATCCTTTCAATGATGTCATAAATATAACAATAAGTCAACGTATGTGTCAAGCGGCTCGGAATTTTTTGTTTGATATTTCTTAGTGATTGTGCATCTCTAGTTATGTAGTTTATTGCTTATCAAAGGCTTGGGGGCACTTCAATCAAAACGCGAGTCCGTTGCATCCCGAATATTATACAAGCACTTACAATCGTCAACATGGTCCACTGCGCTTTCCTCTACGTACATCACTTTACCCCGGTAGGGCAAAGTTTACGTAAATGGCCCTTCGTATTGCAATTTTTACACCCATAATTTTTGTAGGTACCGGTACAGATTAAGATTGTGTCTGAATTACAGCAAAATCCCCCATAGCTATGCTGTAAGACGTTATAGGCTGATAATGGTACATAGAGAACTATGGGTAGTATAAGGTTAGAACCCAAAAACGCGAGAGCCGAGCGAGCGAAGTGAATGTGCCGGCAGAGTGACAGAAGCATCTCAGTTACTAAGTCAATAAGTTCATTAACTGGTTATAAGTATTGACCTCGGAGGAATGAACCTTTCGAATGAAGGAAAAACTTCATCTTTAATATTATAGATTTATAGAAAAAGAAATACAGTAAAAATCTGCATTTTAAAGCTGCAGAGCGTTACAACTGCAGAGCTTTTGTTTACCGATACACGAGTCTTGTATCGGTAGTATGTATGTGCGGGTGTGTGCAACCAACAAAAGCATAGCCTTTTCTTGGTTTGATAAATTGATAATAATACGCATTATCCCGAATCCATCGCAATCCACAGGATATTATGGCACGAACACACCTCCTGCTTTGATTCCTTGATTAAGATTTTGTCTGACAGTATATGTATTGTAACAGGTGTATCGGGCGTGATCGGGTCGGCCGTGTTCAACATAATGTTCGTGATCTCCGTGTGCGCGCTGTGCGCCGGCACCGTGTCGCACCTCAACTGGTGGCCGCTCTGCCGCGACTGCTTCTTCTACGCGCTCTCCATACTCGTCATGCTGTGCACTATATGCAACGGATTCGTCTCTTGGTACGTTTAACTAATAAATAATAGTAAACATTATATAAACCACACAACAATCCGGTACTTGACACCACTAATCGTTGACGCACTTTTAATGAACTGTCAAAAAGGAACGTTTCTATATTATGTAATGAGATTAGTGATATGTGACGTCATTGCTCACTGTCATCAATTGACCTCATATAAGATAAAACTACGCGCTTACGGTTAAGGAAAACATTGTGAGGAAACCTGCGCACGCCTGCGAAGAGATTCAAAGGTTGTGCGCGGCCATTCCTCACTGGGCCCGCGTGGACGACTAACGCCTACCACCCTTTACGAGTAGGCTCGTGCCCCTCGATGGGGACGTATAATGAGCCGAGGATGATGAAGTGACATCGCCTCCCATGGACACTCGTTACTCCAATGGATATACAAAGACTTATATCTACATTTTTAATTATTTTTAACATTTTCTTTTTGTATGCACAGGCCCGAAGCACTTTTCATGCTGATCATGTACGGCGTTTACTGTCTGGCGTTGCGGTTCAATTCGACCCTGGAGCGATGGGCGATGACATTGCCGCTGCCCTTCAAGCTGCCCACCAGGGAAGAGCAAGCCGCACTGGTCACATACAAGTAAGCAACAAATGCTAGTATGACATTATCATTTTTATGCATTGGGAACACTTTTTTTGACGACCCATTAGGTGTTGCGGTTGAGAGGTCGACTGTGGTTGACCGGGACTGTGACTGACTGAGGTTGACCGGGGTTCGATCCCCGGGCAGTACAAACATTTGTGTGCATGAACATGTCTGTTTGTAATGGTCTGGGTGTTTTCTATGTATAATATGTATGTATTTACAAAAAAATGTATATAAGTATGTTTATCCGTTGTTTAGTACCTATAATACAGGCTTCACGCTTAACTTGGGGCTAGATGGCGCTGTGTGAATGTCAGTGGATATTTATTTAATTATTTTCAGTTGTTGTTGTGAGCATATCACGAATGTATACTTTTAACATCATTGATAACAGCTGTGATTTCGGTACAGGAGCGCGGGCGGTGCCGCCCCGGCCTCCGCGCCTGCCGTGGAGGGCCAGTACACACAAATGGAAGGGCAGACCAAGGAGACGCCCTTGCAAAATGCACGTAAGTATTCAATTTATGTATATTAAATAAATTTTTTTTTCAGATTTACATCTATAAAATGTTAGTGCGTTAGCAACAGTTTGTACCGTGTCAAAGTCAAAATCCATTTAATCAAATTAGGCTTACAAAAAGCACTTATGAACGTCAAAAAATATACAAAAATACATTATAAAAACAATTAAAATACTAAACTAAAAATATTAATTTTGATGCTTGAAATAAAAGCCCACGGGCTTTTATTTTGTCGGTATAAAATAAAATGACTAACAAACAATTACACTATTTGACATGTAACTGTCCTAATCCAATGGCTCTGGATATTAAACTATGGAATAACATCGGGAATGTTTTGGATTTTATGTTTTTTTTTGTATTTTTGTATATTTTTTGACGTTCATAAGTGCTTTTTGTAAGCCTAATTTGAAATAAATGGATTTGACTTGGACTTTGATTTCCGTAACAATCGTTTACCCGAAATAAAGATAACCCAAAATATTACATGTAAATGTTCCCAAGACGACCACATGCGTTTTGCACTGTGAAAAAGATATCAGATCTCATGTAGAGGCAAGCTTCTGAATCTACACGATCTTACTCTACCGACCCTTACTTCAACAAATTCTACATATCAGTGAATCAGCTTCGGAAGGCACGCAAAGTCCGGTTACAATGTTAGGATAGTCCTTAACATCTACTAATCCACATTGGGCCTGCGTGATGGGTACCGATCCAATCTCCCTGTGGCAATGATGTGTGGTTTATCGTAAATACATACATATTATACATAGAAAACACCCAGACCATTACAAACAGACATGTTCATGCACACAAATGTTTGTACTGCCCGGGGATCGAACCCGGAACCCTTGGGATTGCAGTCGACGTCTCAACCGCTACACCACATGGGACGTCATATAAATTAGCACAACACAAAGCAACATTGTTTAACAAATTTTACACATGTAACTTTGTAGCGTACAACCCGGACGGCGCGTACGACAACGCGGCGTACCACACGGACCCGGCGCAGTCGTGGGACCCAAACCAGGCCTGGGACCCGAACACCGCTTGGACCAACGAGGGCAGTGTAAGTCCATAATTCATATCCACAAGTTTATAAATAAAAATTGGAAAGATAAATTCTTACCTCTACAATTTACTTCTCTCTCTCTTTAACCTATCCCAGTCCACTGCTGGACATAGGTCTCCCCCAGACAAATTTTCGTAAACCTGACTCAATAAGAAATAGTAAGAAACATACTCTAGAAGTGGGAGACTGACTGATTTGCTGCCTTTTTAAATTTAAAAACTAAGAAATTAAAGTCGAGTACTTAAATCTCTCGACAATCTTTTTTATCATATACCTAAATTGAGTCAAATGTATTAAATTTAAAATGACGTTTTAACAATAAAAGTTTAAGTGTAAAAGTTTATTTTTTTCTTTTTAACGCATTTAAATAAAAGCTTTTTTTAAAAAAGGTTTTTTTGGGATTTCCATTGTAACTATAAAAACTGACATCAAGGCAATCAAATCTTCTGTCTACTAAATAAATATGATAATGCTTTGACAACAAGCGCCGTGAGATGGAACACTATAACATTGAATAATGAGCTTTGTGTGTACTAAATAAGTAATAAAATGCAGCAGCAGCAACCTCCAGCCCCGGCGGTGGGGTGGAACACCAGCGAGCCCGCGCCAGCCGCCTCGCCACCGCAACCGCAACAACAACCAACGACCGAACCACAACCACAGGTAACATTATATATTATAATCTTGTCCGGTGAAGGTATATACGCCATCCGTGGCCAACAGTGAAAAGTACATCCGATAAGAAAACACTATAGGATTGACTCATAGTCGCAGTGTAGAATCTATTCATTAAATTTTGGCTTTAAATAAGCATTTATAAAGGTAAAATACTTAAAAATATCTACCTACAATAGAAAAGTTGTGACGTGACATTATTATACTTTTTCGATCTGTCACAAGGACATATTCTCATAATATTATTATTATCTATGGCATGACATACGACGTCCCTAAGTTAGAATCAACTAGGGTTGCCAACATTTTTTAGCAGAAATAAAGTATATCTGATTTTAAAGGAGGTAAAAAAAGAGTATGCACTTATAAAAAAGAGTATCATTTATTTTTATCTTTTAAAAAGGTATTTTTTAGTACCTCTTGCGGCACATAACAAATTTTCATTATTTTTAAAGGTATTGAATGAGTCTAAACATTCTAACTCTAAATTTATATATATCTAGAGCTCATTTTTGATTAAATTCAATGAAGCTCTGTTTCTCTCTTCTCGCCACTTTACATTCATGACCGAAAATACTCTTTCTGTAAATGCTGAAGTGGCGGGAACAGAGAGTATATAGCTAATAATTTATTTTAAACAATCAAATTCTTGAGGACATTTTTTAAAAATATATTGCCATTTTTTCGGTGCATTTTTGTATTAAGTCTGCGTTATTAAACAATTCGGCTTCGAGCAATTTTAAAATTGATACTTCTGAATATAAAGTATCCATGTCTATGTTTAATCTTTTTAAATTAAGTTTTCCTTCTATAATTTGTTCTAAATGATTAAATTCAACAGTAGTATTTAAATATATTGTATTTAGTGAATACAGCCATTTATCATTACTAAAATCAAACCATTTTTGTAAATAGTGGACTTTTTAATTCTGTTTAAGGTTTTTGTGTATTATTACGGACGTGCACTAAACATTTTGTAAAAAAAGAGTATTTTAGCGTACTTTATTAGTGTTATAGATTATAGAGTACGACCACATGATATAGAGGACAATACTCTATTTTAGAGTACGGTTGGCAACCCTAGAATCAACTGACGCACTCTTAATACGTGTTTTTGTAATTCAAATAATCATCATCATCATCATGCCTACCCGTATAGGGTGATTAGGCCTTAGTCGTCCACGCGGGCCCAGTGCGGATTGGACGACTTCACACACAACCATTAAATCTCTTCGCAGGCGTGCATGAAGGTTTCCTCACGATGTTTTCCTTCACCGTAAGAGCGTCGGATAACGTACATATATTTTCGAAAACTCGAAAACACATTGGTACGTGTCAGGATTTGAACCTCAGCCCTCCCGGTAGGAAGGCGACAGTCTTCACCATTGAGCCACCGACGCTCCTAATTCAAATAATAGAGAGGTACAAAGAGATATGTAGTAAATTATAATATTTTTAGGCCTTGGTATGTAGTAAATGCTTTAACTACCGTTTATGATTTATTTTTGTACCCATTCAGCATACTAATATTGTATAATAAGGATGTTGTCTAAGAAAACAATATAGCAACTTTATCGATTGGTTAAATTATTTCCATAAATTTTCTGTTATTAACAAAACACTATAACGTCAGAATACCCTTTCTCTAATAACCCTAAGGTTCTTAGGATAACCATCAAAGTCATCTTAGGTTTTAGAAACTAATTTAATGATAAGTGTTTCAGATTATATACTTGACTTGTATTTGTAATTGATTCCCAGCCCGCCGCACCGGCTTATTACAAGGCAAAGGAATACAACCCGGAAACGGCAGTCGACCCTCTCGTCAAACCCGTTGGGGCTAGTAAGTATAAAAATAAAATAATAATAAAATAATATCCACTGACATTAACACAGCGCCATCTAGCCTCAAGTTAAGCGTGAAGCCTGTATTATGGGTACTAAACAACGGATAAATATACTTACATAATTTTTTTTTGTAAATACATACATATTATACATAGAAAACACCCAGACCATTACAAACAGACATGTTCATGCACACAAATGTTTGTACTGCCCGGGGATCGAACCCGGAACCCTTGTTGTTGCAGCCGACCTCTCAACCGCAACACAAAATGAGTCGTCGATGAGTATGGTGACTTGTCAAAAGTTTACCTGACTGTCCGAAAAGAAAGATGATTCCGTGATCCAAAAGACACGCTAAGCCGTCGGTCCCAGCTGTTAGGATGGTAGTAGTAGTCAGTGGCGTGCACTCCATATATGCAAATAACCAGTGCATACCCTGTGCGTCCAGACAACCCGGAAATCGACAACATATTAAATGATTCCCACTTTTTCGCCCATCTTCCTCTACAGATTTGATACCGCAGGCGATCTGCTGTCATCAACAGCACTCATTTTGACAAATTGTAAATTATTTATTGTTTTTGCGATTAGTGTCACTCACTTTGCATACCCTACTCATAATGTCTGTGTACGCCATTGGTAGGAGTTACCCGCATTGGGTACGCGTGGTGGGTTACAAAAACACAAAACAACGCAACGATATTTAAATTTTGACCTTAACGCTTCATAGAGAGAGTACAAAATCAAAAGCACGATTGTGAGCGATGTGATGTGATGATAATTCTAACCAAATGACGCGATGGGCAGACTTTTGCCGCGGACACTTTTTGAGTGAGCTTGTGCATATAGTTAGTTATATGTTTATCTTAGGCCATTGCACAATTGTTCTAATTAAAGACTACTATCCTAAGCCGGTGCCGACGGCTTAACGTGCCCTCCGAAGGAACGGGATCTTCTCTTATTCCGATAATCATGTTAAATACAAGTAAAAAATACAAATTGGTCTCCCAAGCTTCACAAGCTTTCCTTAGTTCGGGTATCCCTCGATATGGTTTGGACGCAGATCGTCATTTTCGCTAAATATTTCTACACTTTCGCACTGGTCACTTTCTCAACTGTTCATTTTCTACGAAAATTACCGCAGAAGAAAATTACTAATTAAGAAAGTGACCAAATTTTTCGCGATGATCATTTGCGATAATGACGAGCTACCCGAAAACCCTGGAAGTTACGTGATTTTGAATATTTAAATATTTGTCATCATACCTATTCGTAACTTAGATTTTTAAGTCCTTTACATACAATCTTACAACTTCTCTTGCTTAAATGGAGGTTCCAAAAAACTAGATAAATGCAAAACATTGTAATGAATATTTTTTTTGTTTTTTTATTAACCTTTTTGTTTATTTCTTTCTTTTTTATCAATGTTTATTGATGTGTATACGCAGAACCGGCGTCGTTGTTATGGTGGTACATCTCGTACCCGATCCACTGGTCGTGCCGGCACACGATGCCGGACTGCCGCGGCCGCTGGTACCCCGTCACCTTCGTCGTCTCCATGCTCTGGATATCCTTCTACTCCTACTTCATGGTCTGGATGATTACTATTATTGGTGAGTACAGTTCACGCAGCGAAGGTGGCTCAGTGGTGTGGACTGTTGCCTTAGTTAACGTATTTTCGAAATTATATGTACGTTTATCCGACACTCTTACGGTGAAGGAAAACATTGTCGGGAAACCTCCGCACGCCTGCTACGAGATGCAAGGGTGTGCGTGAAGCCCGCGTGAACGACTAAGGCCTATACACCCTTTACGGGTAGGCTCGTGCTCCTCGGTGGGAACGCTTAATGAGCTGAAGATGATGATAGTAAACGCTCATCATCGTCAGCTCATTTTTCATTAAGCTGTCGACTAAGAAAACACGTATTTGTTTTTAAGATAAGACATAAATAAATAAACAATTGTCAGTAGATTTTATTATATTTTTGACTTTGAAATACTTAAGTCGTGAAAACACAAGAACAAACTTGTCGAAAGTAAAATAGATTAAACTCTGTAAACGGTGGTGTAATATTATCTGTGATAATACCGATAGGTTTATCGATACTGTCAATAATTAAGCTTTCATACTATCGATGGAATTTCTGTGTGTCGATAGTGTTAAGAGTTTATAGCTGGCAATTCTCGACATTACAAAAGTCACTTAGGCTACTATTATTTTAGAAAAACTTTTTATTCTTGCCATTGCCAATAAAAGTCAAAATCGGTCAAATCTTTTCAGAGATACCGGGGAAAAACAGATAGTTATACAGGACAGACTTTTTTTTTAATAAGTCAATTTGTTGTATGCTCCGAATATTCATAAGCATGTACTAAAAAACTTTTATTTCAATATTTCAAACCGACACTTCATTTTTTTATATCTATAGATTTATTTCAATGTAAATAATAAAATTAAATAAGATTTATTGCTAAGTAAAACGTTTGTTTTGTGTGTGTTCTAAATACGCCTGTGTTTATAAACCTGTCCAGGGTACACTCTGGGCATCCCAGACACGGTGATGGGGCTGACGTTCGTGGCGGCCGGGTTGTCGGTCCTGTGATGCACTGTCTCGCTCGCCGTCATCAAGGAAGGTAATATTTTGTTTTTTTTCATCAAACAGTCAATACACAACAACACACATTGTGGAAGTGTCGCCTAAAAAAATACGTTTTTGTTGTTAAGATAAGACATAAATGAATAAACAATTGACAGTAGATACAAATAGATTTGAGTCGTCAAAACAAAAGAACAAACTTGTCTTCTTTTCTTCAACTTTTCTACTCAAAGGTTGCCTGGAAGAGATCACTCGTAGCGATAAGGCCGTCTTTACCCACTATATCTCTGACTTGTCTGTGATTGTGAATCCTGTATAAAATGTGAGCAATAAAGTGTTTATCTATCTATCTTGTCGAAAGTAAAATAAACTAATCCTCTGTAAAAGGTGGTGTAAAATTAAAATAGGATAAAATGTAAAAAAATATATCATCATCATCATCAGCTCATTAAACGTCCCCACCGAGGGGCACGAGCCTACCCGTATAGGGTGATTAGGCCTTAGTCGTCCACGCGGGCCCAGTGCGGATTGGACGACTTCACACACAACCCTCGAATCTCTTCGCAGGCGTGCATGAAGGTTTCCTCACGATGTTTTCCTTCACCGTAAGAGCGTCGGATAACGTACATATATTTTTCGAAAATTCGAAAATACATTGGTACGTGTCGGGATTTAAAAAAAAAAATAATAATATATATATATATATTATATATATATAAGAAACAGATAAATATATATTTTAAAAATAAATGTTAAAATCTAAAAAATATACAAATAAGTAAAAAGAATGAACAAGCAAACAACTATATCAGGGGGGGAAACTGAGAAAAACATCAATCGAGTGTATAAAAATAAATATATCGTTTTGTTTTGTCCAAAATATATTTCTTCAATACATTTATCTATTTTTTACAGATATGGTGACATGGCCGTCTCAAACGCAGTGGGGTCGAATGTATTCGACATCCTGGTGTGCCTGGGACTGCCCTGGTTCATCCAGACGGCCATCATCCATCCCGGGAGTCACGTCAACGTCATCAGCAAGGGTAAATCATTCAATTTTTTTCGTATATGCACACAGAACAATAAAATATGGTAAAAGAGACAAAAAAGGTCGGTCAAAAGGCCCACTGCAGCAGCAGTGTTAATAGACCGAAACCTACATTTCAAAGATCAACATTTGTGTGCATGAACATGTCTGTTTGTAATGGTCTGGGTGTTTTCTATGTATAATATGTATGTATTTACAAAAAAATATATAAAAGTATGTTTATCCGTTGTTTAGTACCCATAATACAGGCTTCACGCTTAACTTAGAGCTAGATGGCGCTATGTGGATGTGAGTGAATAATTATTTATATTATCTAAAGACGTCAAAAACAATAAAATTACGCGTTATTATAAAAATAACGCGAGATTTCAATTCCTAAAATTATCATTTAGAAGTGTATATAGCAATTTTCATGCTACTAAAACATTTTCCTTCGAGTGCAAGTTTTGCTACCCTAAAAAGTCAGTTTGAATCCACCACAGATAATCAAATGTGGTATGAATGAACAGTTTATTTTTTTCTTTATTTATTTCATGACTATGGTTTTTACGATGTTGCAGGACTCGTATACTCGACCCTATCGCTGTTCTCGACGGTGATCTTCCTCGTGGTGGCGACCCACTGCAACGGCTGGAAGCTGGACCGCAAGTATGGCGCCGTGTTGATGGTGTGGTACATCCTGTTCATCACCTTCGCTTCGCTGTACGAGCTGAACGTGTTCGGTCTGTACAATCCACCTGATTGCATCTCCACGTATTAAATGATGGCGTGGTTTTCAATTAACCGTTGTTGGGACATTTAGGAGTTTTTTCGGACCTTTGTAGATGACAACGTGACAAATTTGATATTTGACCACTAGTTTATATTAACTTTTTCCAACTTTGACAGAATAATTGAAAAAAACACGATTTTCAAACAACAAGTGTTAAGCCATTAAACACCGGAAATCCAGACACAATAGAAAATGTATTGTGTCTGGCGCCTTAAGGCGTTAAAAGTGTTATAACATCACCTGACTTTTCTTAAAATCGGAATCAGCAAGTTAATAAAGCTCGCAAATGTCTCAGCAACCGTTATTACCGATTATAGAAATAATAAGTTATATATTATTTTCAAAAGTCTAAAAGAGGCACATTCCTTCGTGTGGTTTCCTAATTATTTTTCGTTAAGACTCCAACTATTAACCGATACATAATTACTCTGATTTCATATAAATCAATAATATTTTTGGCACTTATTCGAAAGCTGTGTAGTCGATGTTTTAAAGCCATATAAAGACAAATGGCTAACTAGTTATCGTTAATAGGCAAAAACTTATTAATTTGTAACGCATACTAACAGGATTGTTATGTAAAGCTTGTTAT
This sequence comes from Leucinodes orbonalis, assembly GCA_019425675.1. NCBI lineage: Eukaryota > Metazoa > Arthropoda > Insecta > Lepidoptera > Crambidae > Leucinodes > Leucinodes orbonalis. The sequence goes on from PQWD01008199.1 coordinate 237,205, forward strand.
GCGGTCGTTCGTAGCACGGGTGGAAACTCACAACACACAATACATGAATCATGAATCTATTGTCTACGCGCGTGCTACGTTCGAGCGATTATAAAAAATATTACGTAAATAAGTGTCACAAATAATTATATGCGTTATTAACACTCGATATGTGAATATTACGGAGTCATTTATAAAATAAGTTGTCTTCACTCGAAAAGCCTAACAATTTTCGAGGTACTGCCCAATCCTATGCTTCCATATTCCGTACTGTAAAAAATAGTTATTCGAAATAAATCTCCCGTAATTTGTATTATTACTGACCAATCCTATTGTTTTCTTTAGTTTAATCGAGGGAGACAATAATTATTATAAACGTTATCTATTCACCAATCATTTAAATAATAAACCGTCAAAGACGTAGGTATGTACCTTAGCCCAGCTATGGTCAAATATAAAGAATCCATTTTTTATTTATCTACAGTGATCTATAGAAATAATTTTTCACAGCCTGGTTAAGGTATATAATAATAACATTCGTTTCATATATAATAATAACATTCGTTTCATATATAAAGAAAACAATCAACTCATTCTATTAGTACCTATCATCGTATAGAGTATTTTCCTCTTCCCTATACAAATATATTTAACAAATTTTATAAGTGTTGAATAGGTGTATTGAAGTAAAAATAATGTTTTGTATTGTTCATTTTAATCGACACATGAGTTCAACGAAGTTTTAATTACATGTTTTTTTTTACGAAAAAACATGAAAGCTATTAAAAATGTGTAGGTACTTACTGCTAGATTAAAAAGGATATTTTATAGATGAATTATATTATTTGTGTTTATTGAAAATGTTTACGTTTAGAAATAGACAATATGTTAAAGATTTAATGTAGTATTACCTAATATCTAATACTGAGTTAGATAAAATAAAATTAGTTCGTTCTCAACCAATAGACTAGGTACTACTTCGTTTACACACATTTTATAAATCAATGAAAATATCTCGAAAATTAATTTAAACAATTGACACGATTTTATTCGGCCTATTCACATAGTTTTATGAACACAGTAGTCACTTTCACGTTATTATATAAATATAAGTAAAAATAAACGACTTTCTATTTTAGCGTTAATATTTCAAATAATGCCATTGTCTTATGATTAACGAAAGCATCGATGTTAGATACAATATTGTGTCTTGTAAGTGTATATTTTTGTAATATATTAAGCTATATCCTATATATTTGTAGCGCATTGGCATGACTAGAACTTGTTCTATCTATTGTTATAAATTGTATAGCTTTTTCTAATTTGCCTTGGTATCTTAAGCACCGCTGGAAACCACTCATCGCTGATGAGCTTCACTAACCTAAAGATATTATTATGTAATTCATATTTTGTAAATTGTTAAGTCACACTACAGAGTAAAACAAAAGAATAGTACCGACATAAAAACATCTGAATATTTTAAACCTATTGACAATTTTATTATTAATTTTCCGTGATACACAAAATGCTTATTAATTTAAAACGCCATCTTAAATTATTGTTAAATAAGTAACGCTATTTAAAGACTACTTTTAGCAGTTGTTATACAAATGATAGGCGTTCATTCGATATTTTATCTTAAATTAATGATAATGACAACCAATAATGAAAGTGGATTAATGAAATTTTGTCAGTATCTAAAGGAATACAGTTTGTAAAATATTAAATAACGATGTAATATTTATTTTACACTTTTGAGATTGTTGAGATGTTATTATTTAAGACTATGTGTTGTAGGTGTTCAAATAATGATTGGCAGGATAAACTAGATCGCTTATGCGCACAAAATGCTAAATTACTTAAATCATTAGGTTTACTTATTTTACAAGAACACGTTTCATACTCACCTACATTATGAAAATGTATTCATAATTTACTTCATTTTCAATAACAATGTAAAACTGTACGTATATAACAAATCCAACGTTAATTGACATGGTTTACCTACATAAATAATGAAACAGAGTATTTTAATGCGTTGTAGTTGATTTTAGTAATTTTTATCGTCTAGTCGTTTGAAGAATATTGTTTTGTGTTATAACAGTTATAGCCTCCGATCATGTAAGCTTAAGTTTCTATCACAGATATTCGGATATCTGTGATAGAAACTTAAGCTATAATCGAAGGAATCCAAATAATATTTTTTGTTATAAATAATACTCGGACTTTGTTTTAAAAATCAATTACGGCTAGTGTCATCTTAAATGTAATGACATCAAATACCTACCTTTACACATTGGTACATTAGTATGTTCTTACGTACCTACTCTATTGCGTAATTCATTCAGTACTAAAATAGCAAGTATACATACAGAGAGAGCGGTCTTAAGATCTATATAAATATTATACATTTAAATTCAAATTCTATTCATCTTGGTGTTATTCCATATCAATCGTGAACTCGTCATTAGATTTTTCTTGTGTAGCCGTAGGTATATTTGTGAACCATTTTCCAATTACATAACGAAATAATTTTAATAACCTATTATGTGTCAATTAATGTAACCATAATATAAGTATTTCATTACCTTAAACAATTAGGTATGTGTAAACGCGTTTTAATATTTAATTTATCAATTAACCAACTACGCTCGCAGATATTTAATTTATGGTAAAATGTTTAGATGCTGTCTTTATTGTTATGTTTATCAATTAAAAGAACCTATTTTGTTAGTTTGAGAATACAACAATTGAACGGTCAAAATTCTTAAAAGTATGCGTTTATTTTTTAAGTGAAACTTTTGTAGAAGGAATCTACATATTTGAAAAAGCAGTTTGTAAACTTAATCAAGTGTAGAAAGGACTCAACCAGCCAGTATTTAAAGCAAAGAGTTCACTTTATGCACGTTTCCTTAATTAAATTAAATAGCGTTGTTTATCTAAAATGATGGTTAACCGATGTCTATGAAAGATTTTCAGTAAATTAATAAGAAACCTCAGTATTCCAAATAATGCTTAAGTAAAAAAAAACTTCTCTCAATTATATTGTATGTATTTATAAAACGCATCAATTATGAATGTCAATTTCATGATAAATCAATTATATGTCGATAAGCAAACTACGAGTAAGGACCTCGGCCATTTGAAATTAGTGGTCGGCTTTAGTATTGTTGAACAACGTAGCACGTTTAAGTATCGATAAGCAGGACCGGATTTAAACTTGTTGCCGCCTCTGGGCACTGCAGAAAATACCGCCCCATCGTATCAGTAATTTATGCTACAAATAGGTACCAACATGTACCTAAGTTATTGTTTTCAAGTTCCTGAATGAATAAATTTCAGAATTTATTATAACGCGTGATTTTATTTACATAAATCAGCATTTTGAATAAACTTTTATAAACCCAAGAATCAAAATTTTACCGCCTTAAAAAAATTGCCGACATGGGCACTAGCCCCGACTGCCCCCCCCGTGTAAATCCACCTCAGTCGATTAGATCTTGCCCGGTCACTGCAATAATTTCGGGATGATTTGACGAACCAACTGGTGTAATGGTTGAGACGTCGGCTTTTGCACCAAGGATTCCGGGCTCGATAGCCGGGCAGTTTTGATTGAATAATACAACATGTTCATGCACAACATTTGTGTGCATGAACATGTCTGTTTGTATTGATCTGGGTGTTTTCTATTTATAATATGTATTTACAAAAAAATATATAAATATGTTTATCCGTTGTTTAGTATCCATATTACAGGCTAATGATTAGTTAGGGGATGGATGACGCTGTGTGATGGCAGTGAATATTTATTAATTTGAAATATTTTTAAAGCTCACGGTTCTTAAATTGTTATAATGAAATAACTATGTCGGGGGCATTCTATCTGCGTATATTATTTCCATACTGTTCCGCATATGCTGATGGTTTTGATTAGACGCGGTTTTTATATTCCGACCGGTACGATCTGGTAAATTAAAACTAATAATGTCTTATATTAATAGAACGCAATACTTCACTGTAAATGTTTGGGCGAAATTTATCGACTTAATAAAACTAAATATATATTGAGGTCTAGAAAATAAATACATGAGGTCTAGACGAAAAGAATTTGCGTCTATTCCTAGAGTACCCACCTAATTTTGTAAATGCAATCTTTTGTAAATACCTACTAGTGGACCATTAAATGCAATTGAAATAATTGCTACGCTTAGAATTTGGCGCGTTTTGGTTATAATGGACAATTCATTGAAAAATCAGCATAGGTACGTATTTAAATGAATCGAACATGTCGTTCGATATTATTAATAGAAAGATACGAGACAAAATTAATAATGCTGGTAAAGATTGCACAGCTACCAGATATGTCTTAATCTAGTCATAGAATAGACTTTGGCTTTGTCCAAAAGCGCAATAGAAACACACTTCTAGGTATTATAAACGTATTAGCGAAATTTAAATGCAGATTATTTTTAAAAACAGTAAAAGAAAATACATTTTTAATGTGCAGAAAACTTTAAACGAACCTTTTATTTGGAGAGTATGTTAATGACAATTTTCAAACAAATTCATATTAATGCTTTCCAAAATGTTTAATGAGAAAAACCAAAATTATATAAATATTATCTATATATAATTGTATTGTATGAAGACACCATTAATGTAATTACTATCTATGGTAATACGAAATAACGATACATTCCACCGCATGCATTATTTTCAAATTAAGCTACACCCACCTATTCGAGAGTTACACTTAGTTAACCATAGGGTATAGGTACTTCACTATATAGTTTTATACATGTTCTTATAAATATTGCGTGTATTAAATACTAACGCTTGATATATCATAGCACAGTACTGGCATGTGTACCTGCTGTGTACCACATAGTTTTAGCTTCTTAGCGTTAAATCCTTCAATGTTCGTGTGTGATTGATTTGGTGAGATGTGACATTGTTTAATAGATAATTTGTTACATTTTATACTTGTTATTAGATGACTTGTCGAGTTAACCAACGCAGTATTAAACCTATCATGTATCCAGTTTGTTGACGCTCGGTGTTTTTCGTATGTTTACGGTTAGCGTTAGGTGTTTACCCTTGTGCATGCTGGTGCGCAGCCGACTACGTCAAATGATTATTGTTAATTACTGTAAGTTATATGACGATGATGTTGAATAAAGACGAAAAATATAATATTTGTTTCATTTATTTTTACTTTCTGTCTTTAGTCAGGCCACTGAGTACCTACTGAGTAAAGCCCCAATTTTAATAATGCTCATCATCAGCCTATCGGCCTACTGCAGGGTACAGGCCTTCCCGCAGAGCATAGCTATGGGGAGATTGGGCCGTAACTAGTATTGCCTGATGGACCGATTTGCGCGGGCCATCCCGATTTTCAGGGGTCTGAGGATGCGTCCCGATCGAGACGCTAAATGTCCCGATTAATTAAGAAGAAAGTCAAAGGTTTCATTAAAAAAATATATATTTACGCTTCATACACATCACAGGTGACACCTGTCCGGATCTGAACCCTTAAATAGCGATATTTTGGCCTTGTGTGTAGCGATATTCTGGCAACACTAGCCGTAACTCACCACGCATGCCAAACCCAACAATCCGTTGGGTTAACGACTACCATCCTATTGTAGCCGAGACCGTGACGTACCGTGCCCGAAGGACAGAATTATGTTTCTTTTCGAACACTCAAGTGATTCAGCCTGCAATATCCTAACCAACTAGGCAAAATCGTAGTGACGTTTCCCCGCGGGACTCAAATCCACGACCTCCAGGACACGCAACCGACGCTATGTCCACTAGACCACCGAGCCAGTAAAGCCCCAATGTGTAAAAATAACAAAATTGTAAATGTTTCTTTTCAAGATTAAGAGAATTGAAATATTTTAATAAAAATATTTTTTTAAATTTAAATCATTAAACTACTCAACAAATTTTCAACTTTTGATTTTATCTGAGGTCGCATTATGTGATTACTATTTCTTGCCACTAAAGTAATAAAATATGCAAATATACACACACCATCACATCTCAATGTCCAGATAAACATCCATGTCCGAAATCACGAATTTTCCATAATTTTATTCTAATTTTAATTGAAATGGCGTAGTTTTTTTGGAGTGGCTGGCTTTTTTCTTGTACTCAGTAGCAGCGGTCTCTCTCATAAGGCTCCAACAGTAATCCGCGAGCATAGCAGGCTCCCATCGGCCTTGAAATCGCTTTTCAAATGCAACAACATCTTGGTGAAAGCGTTCGCCATGTTCGTCACTGACTGATGCCATATTTTCAGGGAAAAAGTCCAAATGCGAGTGAAGAAAATGCAACTTAAGTGACATATTGCATCCCATTTTATAGTAGCAGTCCAATAAAACTTTTATTTTTTCGCGAAAATCTTCAGATTTCTTGTTACCAAGGAAATTGTTAGTGACATCGACAAATGCGTTCCATGCTTGTTTTTCAATATTATTGAGAGCAGATATAAAAGATGGATCTTGAATCAGCTTTTTTATATCTGGACCTACGAAAACACCCTCTTTAATTTTCGCGTCACTAAGCTTGGGAAACTATTGCTTGAGAAACTGGAAAGCCGCACCTTCTTTGCTTATTTTTTTCACAATTTTTTTTATGAGACTCAGTTTGATGTGCAATGCCGGCAAAATAATTTTATCTTGCTCAACCAATGGTTCAAATTTTAGTGACGTAATGGCCAATCTTTTTTAATAAAATGTTGAACTCGAGCTCGGCTATACCACTCGCAAAGAAACAACAATATTGTGTATAGCCTGACTGCAAGCCTGTTAACAAAGCAACCACTTTAAGATCTGCACAAACTGGCCATTTATGATCTCTGTATTTATTTTTTTCTAATAAGTTTCATAACGTCATAAGTTTCTTTCAAATTAGCACTATAAGCGAGGGGCAAGGACGGTAACTCATTTCCATTATGCAACAATACTGCTTTCAAGCTACTTTTTGAGGAATCAATAAATAAACGCCATTCAGCAGCTACATGATTTTGCCCAAGCTGTGCCATTAATCCATTTACATCATTGCAAAAAACTAAGCCATCTTCTTTAGAATAGTACGGAACCAGTGAGCTATGTCGTTTACGATAAAAGATACCTTAACATCTGATTCACATAGATTCCATTGCTGTAATCTGGATGTCAATAATTCTGCCTTATCAATGGGTAAATTTAAGTCTCTTATTAAGTCATTAAGCCTAGTTTGATTCAATAAAAGTGGCTCAGATGCACATTTTGGGACATATTGGGGGTCCTCGCTATTTTCACTATCCGTCGAACTCGAGTCGACTTCAACTGTCTGAATTAAATTCACTGGGCACTCAGGAACAGGTAACTCGTCAGAATGTGGCTGAGGTTTATTACCGATGGCAAGTTGGCATACTTAATACTTCGTTTTGATTTTTCAGAAAACCCCTTTAATTGCGTTAAACAAAAATACAATCGACGGCATGATTCGTTGGCTCCATCCACACCATTGGCGTACCAAATGGCATTTTTTTAGTTGTTCCCTTACACCAACCATTGAGATATGTATAACATCTTAAGCAGAACACTTTAGGAACCCATGACTTGTCTTGATCCTTACGACACGGTTAAAATAAGCTTGATAGCACTGTTTAATTAAGTCAGAAAGTGTTAATATACTAACAAATGCACTATGTTCTTTGCAAAAGTAATGTTTCCGGACTACCCGCATTTCAACTTTTGGGTAGGTAAAAAATAAAAAAATATTTATCCTATAACCAGATGTGATATCGAAATAAAATGCATACAGTATTTTTATATTGGTCAAGCTTATTATGAAATAATATAATTGGGTAAGATATTTTTTAAGTGTTGAGTAGTGACTAGATCACGACGATAGTTAAAATTCCACTCGTCCCAAAGGGGACAAAGTTAGGGGTGATGAGCGGAAACGACCCTAATAATTCAGAGTCTTAGTAAAAGGTGCAGCTGGGAAAACGTTCCTCTATTATTATTTTTGCGAAATATTAGTTGCTTGCACTAATTAAAATTTAGTCTAGAAATACGATAATGTTTCGCTAACATAACGCACATTACATCCCGCTATTTAACAATGCAAGAAGAAGTGTTTGTCACAGTGGAATAAGGTGTTCAAGGTATCATGAAATCAAACAACTTATCGTTTATTATTATTATTTATTAATAATTAAAGGGTGCATTACATCGAGTATGCTCACTCAGTGGAGACAAAACGGTTGTCTAATTTTATTTTAACGATTTATGGGAAAGTCGCCTCGAAATCGCATGGTTGTAGAAAGGAATATTGAGATCCATAATATCACAATGAGAGAAATAAGATAGTCATTGTGTTGTCGTTACAATGTCGCTAGTTTCTGTTGTCTATATATTTTGTCTCCATTTGATACACTAGTATCACGCAATCATACAAGATCTCGTTTACATTGAACGTTATGCGCATGCGCGGGTCTCGCGAGCCTGCCTCGGGCACTATGGAAGCATCGGCGTTGCGGACACGAGTCTTCGTTTTATATAAAATAACACCCCGCGCGGTGTACGGTATCAATGTATCATTAAACTAAAACAGAGTCACGAGACGGCCGCTAGTTGCAGAACAAAACAAAAGTATATGCGTGTTCTTAAAAAATAACAGTTAAAATGAACACTGTCTCAATATTTACAATTATTTTAATTTTGTTTTAAAATACACGATACATAAGTACCGAGCTCCGGATGGGGCGTCGCAACGGCCATATTTATGTACAATTTTCTTTTATAGCAAACTTCTCCGAAACAAAGGAACCAAATAAAAAACCTATAGCTATGTCGGCCGCCGCACAACGCCCCGCCGAGCAGGTATCACCTTACACACTAGTTACTGTTTTAGCATTTTTTTTACATATTTTCTCTTTTTATTACAGAAAAACCTACTTACATTAGTAATCAGTAAACTTTTTTAATGAACAATATTAGCCAATATTTAATTCCGCGTCGAGTCACTGACAAAAGTATTTCAGCCATTCGCACACGTACACGCATTATATATACAGTAAATCGTTGAAATACTCAGGACATTACGATTAATCAATAAATTGAATGTAAACACTAGCTAATTAGAAAACTAACATCAAACTAATTAATTATTGAGAGTAACATTAAAACTACAAAAGAAAACTGAACATGTCACAGAGTTAAATATTCGTTACAATGGTATTATATATTTTATAATCCCCCATTAAAATGCAATTTGAAAGATAAATGGACCCTAATCATTGCGAAATGAACTCATGAAAGTATAATACATTTAAACTTAGCTGGGGACTTGCCGCCATCTCTTACAACAGTATTACAATTATATAACTCCTACCTTTCCTGTTACAAAATGCCGACATATTATTAATAAATATCCATTGACATTCACACAGCGCCATCTAGCCCCAAGTTAAGCGTGAAGCCTGTAGTATGGGTACTAAACAACGAATAAACATATTTATTTGCATTACATCATATTATACATAGAAAACACCCAGACCACTACAGACATGTTCATGCACACATGTTTGTACTGGCCTGGGTTACACCCTTGTTATAATCCCTTCTCTACAGTCATCTCACTCTGGCGTGAGGATACGGGTGTCAGGCGATATGCCTCTCACCCGGGCGGCTTCTCACGGGGTACTCTGCCCCCACGGTGCTTGTGCTTTATATATAAAAGGATTAATAATTCTACGAATTTGGTTCTTCATTAATATGTTCTTTTTTTATTTTCTGTGCAATAAAGACTAATATTATTATTTGTAGTCTCTGTTAGGAGTTCACGGTTCATAGACCGGTCCTTTGAAGCTTGCGTGGGGACATGGGTCCAACACGTAGAGGCTTTGTGAGACAAAATAATGAGTTGTGATGTGTACACCGAGCGGCCGCTCGCTCTGCCTGCACTATGGGAGTACACACAGAGCGAGCACCCGCTATTATTGCTTTCGAAATCCTTAAGACCACAATTATCGCAATTATACCAAATAGGTCGATAACTGTACTGTTTTAAGAGATGGCTGTTAACCCCTGTTCCGAGTGAGTCGGTCGGTCCGCCGGGCGCACATTCACTATCCAACTAATAATAGAAGGCGTCTTGCAACGGTAAATGAATACAGTCCGTGTGTGTATGGGAAGCGTCCGAGGCGGCGCGGCCGGCTATCGCGCCCGCTTCCTCGCCGGCCCGCCCGCCGCCGAACGTCGGGATCTCTTTCACTGAAACGCAAGACAAACCTTTACCACTACTGGACTGACACAATTCATTTTCAAATGCTACACTTTTACTGTGATCGTATACGTTATTCTGCAGTTTTTTTACTGACATTTTCACTGCGTAATTGTAAAGGGTAAAAAATTAAATGGATTGTTGCCAACATCGTGTTGTGTTTGGCAGCACTGAATATAATTTGCTTGAAACAAACTTTAATTTTGTAATGCGAAACCACTTTTTTACTGTGGATTACAGTTAAAAAAAATACTGTGATCAATTTTGAGGTGCCTTTTCACTGCGCAATTTTATAAAAAGCGCAAATAATCGCACTAAAGTAGGTAATGTTGCCATCATTATGTTGATAACAGAACTGATTTTAATAAATACATTTAATAACCATTTCAATACAATAACGCAGTGACAATAATCTCATTAACTACACTGTAGTGACGTTATAGTTAACCTTAAATGTATATAGCTATTATTTAAACCTGCATTGATATATTTACAAAATCCACACCATTCTTTTTAATCGTATTAATCTGGTATATCACGGCCACATCTATAATTTGAGGGTTAACACAAATATTGTACAAGGTTCGAACGATTAAGCTACACTAATGGAACCTTATTATTGATCGATTAAATAAAACGTGAACGAAATCTACGAATATGACACGCTACATATTTTTATACTCATAAATACCTAAAAAGTAACTCTCACAGGCTCGTGAATCTATCGGTACTAAAACTGCAAAATATATTACTTATGATACAATGCTTAGTGCACTGAACAAACTGAAAAATAATTACCATAAAGCGTGTCGATCCATCGTTACGGAACAAAATAACAATTTACTCGAGGGATTTTTTATTTAATTTATACAAAGTTCACATAGCCACATCAAGTTGCAGCTTACTTATAATCGTTATTTTTAAGAGTTAACTACACTCGATTTAATAATTTATACATTTTTTATTACACAAATATTTCAAAAAGTAACTAAGCTTCAGTTTTTTTTTCACTTTTAATTAAAAACGTACGACTGTTTTTTTTATTAAGTCACGTCAACAACTGTCATACCTTATAAAATCAAATTTAACGATATAATATACACATGCTTCCACTCACACACATATAGATCGATTCCAAAACTTTGGCGACGAGATAATATCAAATTATTATGCCCTAATGTAGGCTAATATGGCGGATTCAAAAAATTGCTTCGACAAGTAACAAGAGAATCGAAATGTCAAAATTGAATATCGCTTACTGTCCTTGAACACAAACACCCGTAACTTTACATTATAACTAAATCTACGCATTCAAATATTTCGCATTAGTACCCAACAAATCGGTTAAAAGCACTTTTCATAAATATTTTTATCAGGAATTCTAAATAGTATTCGTAATCTTTCAATTAGGTTCTCCAAACAATGAGGAAAGAAGTCAATGGACCTTTTCCCATGCATATAAAGTTGGATTTTTTAGAACTAAGTCAGCCAAAGGAACAGCTAAATGTTAAAGAAAGATTGCTAGTGACAAACAGAATATAAAAAAACTAGGGATTTAACATTCGAACAAGCGTAATAATTGCCTTTATCGATTACTTTTAGTTACAAGGCAGATTATATAAATAGCATACATTGATTTATCATGAAAATATTTGCACTATTTATAGAGAATTGTAGTTGTTCATTCTGTTTGTTCATCTACCATCATCAATAATTGCATGTGTCGATTACGCCCTTAGTTGGAAGGTATTAAGGTTATGTCATAAGCGATTAGTTTCGATTCGATTGACACTTGTCAACAGACACAGTTTACCGAACTGCAAGCAACACCGAAAGTTGAATTATTTATAAAATATGATAATTAATAAATACATATTTCCGAAAAAAATAGTCAAGATATTTTATGATGACAACCAGCTCACTATTCTTTAACACTAGAGACTCATACTATCGCAAAAGCTGGTCGTTCTTCTAAAACCTATTTATTTATACAGCAATTTATCATGTCTGCATTGTGTAGAAATAATAAATAATTACTTTGGTTTCATTACCGTCAGACAAAAAGCTAAAAATTTTGTACCCGAGTCTTAAACTACACCACAGCAAATTTTACATTTAATTATTTGTATCTGAAAAATACATAAAATAATTTTATAAGAATTATACGATTATAAAGTGACCAACTCAATTAACATACCATTGGGAAAATGTTTGTGTTATTTTTGTAATAACTTGATAATTCGTAATAAACAAATTATACTTTGATAAACAGAGCCAAAACAAAATAGTTTCTCAAAAATTCCGTCCATCTATGACGACCAGTTCCATACAGAATACTTAAAAAGTTCTTCCATCTATATTTTAAATTTGAATTGTTTCAACATCAATACTTGGACCAAATACTAAGTCTTTGCAGGAAATTTTCTCTTTTATAAATTTATGCAAGTCACAGACAAGTCTCGCATTGACAAAACTTTCGTACAGACATAATTTAATCTGTCGGTTTGTATTATTTCTACACAGCAGTCGTCAATAGAGTTCACTTTAATTAACCCCCTATCACTCATCCCACTTCTGGTTACTCACCCATTGTCGGTCTATCTGTATCCAAAACCTCTTTCAATATCCAGACACACATCACAAGCGTTAGTATTAGACCAAAACAATGAAATTATTGTCACCAATTAATAAACCACAAAATGATATCAACAGAACCCAGTGCGTTAATTGAAATTATCAAACTAAGCTGATGGGAATTAGATGAATTGTTTTATCTTTCATGGATAAATGGTGAATATTTCTCTTATTGGGTATTCAAGCTATGACCAATTTCGATACGTCCTAAATTATTCGAGACAGCATTTATGTTATACTGTCCTCGAACATGTTCATATAAAACAATGTTGTAACCAACTTTAATTGAAATTGAAATTGAAAAATGCTTTATTCAAATAAATCTTTACAGATACTTTTGAATCGTCAAAACAGTATATATTTTTTTTTATTAAATCTAATGACTCTACCACCGGTTCGGAATGCTGCCATCCAACGAGAAGATCCCGGCAAGAAACTCGTGGGTTACTCTTTTTCAATACTTGGTTTTATAGAGTTTTTAATTATGAATAAGTAGTATTAACAAAATTTTATAAAATTATTGCGTTCACTTTAACAGAACTGAGAGTACACAAATTAATGCCATCGTTACTCCTGTCTATATAATAAGACTAAGGCCCGACGCCTAAAACAAGACTCAACGTGTATTATTATTTAAATTGCGTTAGAAAGGAATGGCGCTATTTCTCGTATTGAGCGCTATCCCTTTCTCATTCTATTTAAATAGAGATCAACGCTTGAGTCTCGTTTCAGACTACGGGCCTAAGAGAACAACTCATCATTTGTACGTAAAAAGTACAATTCGATATACAATTATACTTGTTCACAAAGACCCGCAATACTATAAGTACAGAAATGAAATTTTGACTAAATTAAAATTGCCTATGGATTAATAACTTCACAAAATATCATAATTTATCATCCTAATATGATATAATATAAAAAGGTGTTAATTCAGATGATAACCTAAATTCGTGACCGTCATAGTTATGTAATAAAAAATATATATGGCAACACTTCGTTGTGATTTGTGAAGATTGAACATAATTTGGTCTGACAGTTATCATCTCTAGACAAAAAATACAAATAGTATTTTTCTACAACATATATTACAATGGACTGAAATTTAAGCCCTATTCTAATATACACCACTAATTTTTAACAACTGTTCAATACAAATAGGACGTTCAGTATCGATTCATATTTATGAAATTAAAAATAACAATTGTTGTATTCCCAAAATTATGCATAAAAAATAATAATTAGTAACCACTACATACATCGAGTAAGATACGCGTGCCGCTAAACAATAGTGCAGAGTATTGATTTGCGTAACGGTCGCATAAAATTTCATTGATAAATCCCAACAAACTGGCACCCAAGGTCAATTTTAATTCAATGAGTATGAGCGAGAGAAAACACGGGCGTAAGCACTAAGATTCTATACATTTTTGAATGGGTTTGATAATTACGTACATAAATTGAGAGGCAATTTGGGAAAACAAACGCAAATAACTTTGGCATTTTTAATACTATAAATTTTTGACTTAACTAAATACGATGAGTAATCCATACTGAAACTCCCATTTTTTTTGTGTAGTAGTTAAAAATAATGGTGTTAGAGAGTGGCAACCCTACAATTTCTAAGTATAGTCAAATACCCAATGACGCATATATTAAATGGGTGCTTCCGACCAAGGTGGTGGCGAGTATAGCGGGGTTAGTGAAAGTGGGCAATGGGAAGTGTGCGGGTTAGGTTAGGGTTGTGAGCCATTTCTTGATCTGACTAACAGATTGTTGTCCCTTGACGGTGGGCTTCATCGCCGCAGACTCGTTGGTCGCGTGGACGGAATTCACCTAGGGCGGGAGACGGAACGGTCAGGATATATACATTTTATGTACACATTACAGGGTATATAGCATTTGATTGTCCCATTTACATACTAAAACCAATATTTAAGTAATTGAAATTTCTTTTTAGAAACTTTCCATAAATATTGAACTACCAAGTAAAAACACAAGTAAATTAAGTCTAGATCTCAGTAAAATAACGATATTAAAAAGTGTTTTTGTACCGTAAATCCATAAGGAATTCGTTTATATTCTTATGTTATTTTTTTCTAAGATTTTCTGGGATAACTCGGCAATGTCTTACTACAAACTATCACATATACGGCGTTAAGGCACGTTCGTATAACTTACTCATTTTGAACGTTTGTCATTACGTATAAGATGTCTGATTTTGTAGTCAGATGAAGGCATAGATATTGGTTTGTGTGTATGGTAACTTGTGGAGTATTTTCGATTATTTATTATTTGCAATTCCTCGATATTCGTAAACATCATACATATGTGTGGATACTTTATCTGTGCTCGAGTGCCTTTCTGAAGATGTCTTCATGTAATATTGGGTTTGTTCGTATATCCTGTGCGTCTCCATAAACATGTGGGTTATGTACAAGTGTGAATGTGTTGCACGGACGGCGAGCGGCGGTGTGTGTGTGTGTGTGTGTGTGTGGGCGGGCGGGCGGTGTGTGTGTGCGGGGCGGGCGGTGTGTGTGTGTGGGCGGGCGGGCGGTGTGTGTGTGGGCGGGCGGGCGGGGTGTGTGTGGGCGGACCTCGTTGTTGGGCGGCGGCTGCGGCGGCGGCTGCTGCGCGCGCCGCTGCACGGACGGCGAGCGGCGGTGTGTGTGTGTGGTGTGTGTGTGTGTGGGCGGCGCGGCGGTGTGTGTGTGGGCGGACCTCGTGTTGGGCGGCGGCTGCGGCGGCGGCTGCTGCGCGCGCGCGCACGCGCGAGCGGCGAGGTGTGTGGTGTTGTGTGTGGTGTGTGTGTGTGCGGGGCGGGCGGTGTGTGTGTGTGGGCGGACCTCGTTGTTGGGCGACGGCTGCGGCGGCGGCTGCTGCGCGCGCCGCTGCACGGACGGCGAGCGGCGGTGTGTGTGTGTGTGTGTGTGTGGGCGGGCGGGCGGTGTGTGTGTGGGCGGACCTCGTTGTTGGGCGGCGGCTGCGGCGGCGGCTGCTGCGCGCGCCGCTGCACGGACGGCGAGCGGCGGTCGGCGGGCGGGCGCTCGACTCCTTGTGCTGCTTCCGCTGCCGCAGTATGGTCCAGTCGAACGTGTAGTCGTACTGGTAGTTCATCGTGCGGAACAGGATGCGGAACAGCTGCGGGGAAAAACACTCATGTTAAACCTTATAAGGACAGCAATCCAGGCACTTAATCCTGACACAAGAACATCTGTTGCTTCACAACGCCGTTAGGTGTCATTGGACGTCAATGACGTGTAGAAATGAAAGCATCAAAATATATTAGAAAATTATTCCTAATTGTTAGAAACCCAACCTTTACACACATTTTCATTCCGATTTGTTCATTGGACGCTCGAGACGCTATCTACCTATTTAACGGTAAATGAGATCGCCAGAAACACATCTTTATCTGGCATGTATAAATAAATGTTTTTAGAAAATACTTTACATTTTTAAATGTAACTTTATACAAATACAACTAAATATGTATATTTGACTAGATTTAAATTAAACAAAATGCCATAGAAACCATTTTACCTCACGCAATTTATTTAACCTACCTCCTGCAGAATTACTAGGTTTTCAATCGAAGACATTGATATGTACAACTGTCAATTGAAATTACCGCTTAACACTAGAAAGTCGGGAAAATCTATCTACCTACAAAGACGGCAACCGGTCAAATGATCCTCCATTATTTTTATTTTTTATTTTATTTTAACTGTTAAAACTGGTAACTGTAGTAATAAAACAGGGTTTCATGTATGATTATTTATTATATTTATAGACATATTTTACAATTTAAACATTTGTTTCATTACAAATGCCACAAAGTGGCTTTTTACAAATGTCGCAGACTTTATTAGTTTTATTTTTCACTTTTGTACATAACATTCCCGCCTTTTCAGAGTTTCCGGATTTTGAATAGAAGATCGAGAAGTAGATGGTGTAGACTCTTCAGGCAATTCTTGGGTTCCAGAAAGTTCGGCATCGATTTTTACTTTGCCGCAAAGTTCACTAGCTAAACTCAGTATGAAATTTCTTCTTTTTATGTTGATACCTGACATTTTTTTATACAAAATGAAAGAATTTATCCCTGCTAGGTCTAGTATATTGAAAAAAACCTGTACGGGCCACCTTCGAGATGCCGCTTTGACACTATATTTTTTTGCCATCTGGTCAGCCACATCCACGCCGTACTTGGTAGCATTGTAAAAAGTCACAGTTTCTGGTTTTTTCTTAGGGTGATTGAAGTCTATTTCAACATTATATGTAACGTGCTAAGCAATAACACGTTTTTGTTTCGTTTTCCTTGATAAATTGTGAGTGTACATCTATCAGATTTCAGGATTTTTGTTTCAAACAAAGTCATATGAAGTGATTTGACGTAAGGTGTAATCTCTCGTCGTGTCCTGTTCATAGTTCCTACAATAGTTGTGCGTTTTGCGAGCAAGTTATTTGCCAATTTTACCGATGTAAAGAAGTTGTCAGTAGTTATATTTCGGCCAGTATTTGCAAAAGGTTCCACAAGACGCATAACAACGGATTCACCAAGGCTTTGGTTTTGTGCCCTGCTTTCATCCTTTCCTAAATAAGGAAAGCCGTTGAGTACAAACTTCGAATCCACATCGACACAAAGCCAAAATTTTATTCCAAACTTATCAGGTTTATTAGCAATGTATTGAAGAAACCTGCATCTAACCTTAGTAGAAAAGAGTTGTTCGTCTACAGTAATATTTTCTCCTGGTTTGTAGCAAGATAAGCAGTTCTCAATAAATTTCTTCCAAACGTCTGATATAAGTGCAAATTTGTCTTGTTGAAGTCGTGAACTTCTTTCAGATCTGTGATCGAATCGCAAAAACTTCATAATTTCTTTGCACCTGTCACGAGGCATAACACTTGAAAAAAATTTATTCCCCAAGTTTTACTCCATAGCTCATTTACTGGAATATTTTTTGCACCGTAGGCACCTCGAGCATAGCAAATACCGATAAAACTTTCCAGCTGTTCCAAAGTTAGTATCCAATTGTTGTGGCCTAGTTGCCTATTAGCTTCTTCTTGAGTACATTTCTGAATATGTCTCAATATAGATTCATCAATGACAAGCCTCCACGAATCCAATATACTTCCAGTGAAATTCTTCTTGCATATGAAGTAGGCCCTGCTTGCTCAGTTATTATATTGTGCCGTGCTCGGCGACCACTTTGAGTTGACTCCACTTGAAGTGACCAAGACGTACCGTCGGTAGCGGTGATAAGACCTTGAAGCTCAGAATCATCAGAACTATGACTCCTGCCCGGCCTCGACCACGGCCTCGACCACGAGCACCGCCACGACCATGGCCACGAGAACTCGAACTGTGAACGTTTTGTAAAGTTGCAAGAGGTACCTGATCTTCCAGGTCACTTTCTTCCGAAGAGGAACTCGAACTGAATTGTGGTACCGCACAATCATCGTCACTATCGCGTTCTGCACTCTCAGAGCCACAATCCGATTCATCTTCACGAATATTTTGCAAGATTGAAAGTATTTCTTTATCCTGAAGCCTTCGAGACATTTTTCACAAATGACTTACAATAATTTCGACTAAATTCACGGGCAGTCGAAACAATACTAACTTTTTTGACTTACAAACCACAAACAACTGATAAGCGTACCTAATTTATGTTCTACCCTCTCATATTACAATTGTAACATTTATCGGATCTCAGCCGTCAAATGACTGCCGCCGTCTTTGTCGGTATATCAAGATTTTAAATAATAAACAAAAGAGATGTGAGTTATTTTTATACATAGTTCCACTTAACTACTAATATTATTAAAAGTCACAAAATTTCAATACGTTAAGTCAAATGGTTTTTCAGTTAATCAACATTTAAATTAAAATTGCAGTCAAATGACTGCTCCCGTCTTTCTAGTGTTAAAGAACCACCGAAGAGACAAAATAAAATCTATTGTTTATGAAGATACCACCCTCCCGACAACTAAGTTAATGTCTTTTCAATGACAATAACGCTTTTATTACACCAACAATAAGCATACAGAAAGACATTTTTTTACATAAAATTAGATCTGAATGTTATTTTAAAAAGTATTTATAGGAAAGAATAAACCCACCTGTCTTAGGTACATGTAGTCAGGAGCTTCATCAAAGGTCAGCCCACGGGTGTAATTTAAATACATAGCAAACTCAGCCGGGAAGCCCTGGAATGAAATGGTGAAATCTCAACTGATTCATAAAAAACATATTTTGGAAAATAAATTCTTAATATTAAGTCTTATATTTCAGTAAGTTTTAAATGTTATCGAAGAAAAGTACAAAAAATATTAGTGCTAGTCAGTTATAATAATTAAATCATCAACTTTAAAAAATAGTCATAAAGTAGTCTTCTTTAAATTCGTAACAGAAGTATTTGATCCAGATATTAATAATTGTTACAATTTTGAAAATAAGCCAAAATGATTTTAATTTTGAAACGCAATTTCAATATATACTTACGTACAATCTATACTAATATTATAAAGCTGAAGAGTTTGTTTGATTGTTTGTTTGTTTGAACGCGCTAATCTCAGGAGCTACTGGTCCGATTTGAAAAATTTTTTCAGTGTTAGATAGCTTATTTATCGAGGAAGGCTATATATCATCACGCTACAAGCAATAGAAGCGAAGCAGCAATGAAGAATGTTTCAAAATCCGGGGGGAAATATTGTTACTTCGAGATTCTGCTGCATACGCTGCGTAAACGGTTAAAGTTTCGTAAAAGTCATTTAGCAGAGTATTGTTACCCTTTTGAAGGTCTACAAAAAAGTCCACAACAGCATATGTCCATCTTTAAAGGTTAGCTCCCTATAACATATTTTTTGCTAAAAAAAAATCCTAAAATAATGCATCATTTTGCGAAGTAATTTTCATAAATATGATAATTATCAATCCTTATCCAAATAAATACTTTATTTATCACAAGTATTTCATTTTAAACAAAATTGCCCTTTACATCATTCAATTTAAATGAATACCTTATGAGATATCGCAGTTTTAACTCACCTATATAAACAAAGTAGCGGGTTAAAAATAGCGTGAGCAAAGTAACTATTCCATGCGGACGAAGTCGCACGCAAAAGCTAGTTATTCATATGCAAATAGTAACAAAGAAGTGAGCTACCAATCTTCTTGCAATCCATAATAGAGGAATTTGTTCTAGATATAAATATTTTTGTAACAATATAAAATAAGCTAAAATGTTTTGAATATGAGCATACAATTCTGCCTTCCTAACGAAGAGTAAAATACTAAAAAAGGACGTATAAGTTGAAAATATAGACCTTATTTTCCTGATTAGTTAGGTTAGGAGGGCAGAGTACGTACAATAGGCTGTCGACTNAACAATTTTTGCTAAAAAAAATCCTAAAATAATGCATCATTTTGCGAAGTAATTTTCATAATATGATAATTATCAATCCTTATCCAAATAAATACTTTATTTATCACAAGTATTTCATTTAAAAAAATTGCCCTTTACATCATTCAATTTAAATGAATACCTTATGAGATATCGCAGTTTTAACTCACCTATATAAACAAAGTAGCGGGTTAAAAATAGCGTGAGCAAAGTAACTATTCCATGCGGACGAAGTCGCACGCAAAAGCTAGTTATTCATATGCAAATAGTAACAAAGAAGTGAGCTACCAATCTTCTTGCAATCCATAATAGAGGAATTTGTTCTAGATATAAATATTTTTGTAACAATATAAAATAAGCTAAAATGTTTTGAATATGAGCATACAATTCTGCCTTCCTAACGAAGAGTAAAATACTAAAAAAGGACGTATAAGTTGAAAATATAGACCTTATTTTCCTGATTAGTTAGGTTAGGAGGGCAGAGTACGTACAATAGGCTGTACGACTGGGCGCTTGAATCGTAAGAACTATTTCATATTATTAAATTTTGGGTAAAAATAACGATGTCCTAACTCTCAGCACGAAAACTACGTTTTATGAATTTTATTAGTCTTCAAATGTTTAGGTGGACAAGTCAATTTTTAAAGTACTTTAATTGACAAATTTAAAACCAAAGAAGAACACATACAATTTATAGCAATATTTGCTATGAAATCATTTTAATAAACGCAACATTTAATATAATTGTAGTACAAAATTCATACTAACTACTAAAAGGTGACGTCATAATGAAAAAGCCATCTATCTGAAGCGTTTTTGGGAAAGTCCATTAATGAGTTTTTTAGAATTGGGAAACCTCAGAGTTTTTATGTTAATGGTGTAATTATTTAACCAATGTCACTATTACTAAGCTGTCCATCGAGACCATAGCAAAAAAATTCATCTCTATTACTTATTATGCGTGTGAAACAAGCACCTACCTTACAAAGGACTTCAACGGGCGTGGACATCTTCTTCTCGCTGATCCGTTCATACTTCTGCTTCTTCGTGAGGGCTTTCAGTCCCTGCCACGCAGATTTTCCCCTGTGACGGACCAACAACACCAACGAGTTATAATCTTGCAATCAAATTTGAATGATTAGGTTACATCAAGCATTTTGTGTATCACGGACAATACTACAACAGTCGTACTGTTGACACTTCATCTATTGTAACTTTTCTCTTTGTTGTAGAATTATGTATGTATCTCTGGTTAAGAAGCCGTGACGTCTTCTTTTACTCACTACATAATCTATTTATAAAACCTTTGTTTCCATGTGCAAATAAATAATCCCTTTTGAACGCCAATGATACCTAAAGACGTCAGAAACAATAGATTTTCTATTGTCTGGATTCCTGGCGTTTGTTGCGACAATTATTGCGACAATTATTCCAGTTGAAAACTAGATTAATAGCTAATTGCTAAGTTTCTGAGAGCCATGCTTCTGGATGCCATAGATATTTCTTTAATCGATGACCATGGTGTCTTCGATTAAAAATATACCAGTATAAGAGCATAGGCATCAAAAGATGGGTCATTCCAGTGGCAAGCTATAATCAAGAAATATAAGAGTTTTAATAGGTTTGAACATGCAATACTTTTACTGAGAATCCGTAAGCATTGTTACTTAATATAAGGTTAGTTGGCATAATAATGTTAGTTTGCTGAGAAGCTTAACAACTAGAATAAATGAACTAAAAACGAAGACAAACTATTTTTTGCAATTAAAACTACAAACTATAATTCTCAGCATAATTATGATAGTTGTCGAGGAAGTGTGACGACTAAGACAATAAATAAATAAATAATAAAACTATAAATTCAAAGTAAAAACTCACGATTCTTAAATAAATAGTTTTCAGAAATTCAACAACTCACTTGTTGAATACATAAGTACATAGCCGAGTGACTCCATGTCGTCCCGCGCGATTGCTCGATGCCGAGATGGGCGTTGATGGACGCGTAACGCGCCGTTCCTGAGGAACAAAGTTACCACATGTACCACAAAATACTGTCACTGTCGCCTTCCTACCGGGAGGGGTGAGGTTCAAATCCCGCCAGGTACCAATGTGTTTTCGAATTTTCGAAAAATATATGTACGTTATTCACGCTCTTACGGTGAAGGAAACATCGTGAGGAAACCTGCGCACGCCTTATAGTGATTCAAAGGTTGTGCGTGAAGTCGTCCAATAGCGAGCCACGTCGAGCCTACCCGTAAGGGTGTTTAGGCCTTAGTCGTCCACGCGGACCCAGTGCGTGTTGGACGACTTCACGCACAACCTTTGAATCTCTTCGCAGGCGTGCGCAGGTTTCCTCACGTTTTCCTTCACCGTAAGAGCGTCGGATAATGAAATGAAAATAAAAAAGAGGATGTAGGATGGCAACAGTCCACACCATTGACCCACCGACGCTCTACTAAATAAATATAGTAATACGAGTTCCTTTTTTTCCGTTCGTCTACGGAATCCTAAAAGTGAATATAACAAACACAAACCACTCACCAGTCAGGTTCTTGTCCTCGCGTACTGTAGTGGGCGCGCGTGCGCAGGTCGCGGAACTTCTCGCAGACCAAAGTCGATCATGTACAACTTGTTGCAATGGCGGCCGATGCCCATCAGGAAGTTGTCCGGCTTTATGTCCCGGTGGATGAAACACTTGCAGTGGATGAACTCGACACGACCAGCATCTGATCTGTATAACAAACACGCCTTTTGTAATCTCTGTGTGTATTTACAAAAAAAAACAATTATATAAGTACATATAATTTGAATTTGACGACCCATTTGGTGTTGTTGAGAGGTCGGCTGCAACACCAAGGGTTCCGGGTTCGATCCCCGGGCAGTACAAACATTTGTGTGCATGAACATGTCTGTTTGTAATGGTCTGGGTTTTCTATGTATAATATGTATGTATTTACAAAAAAAAAATGTATATATGTATGGTTTATCCGTTGTTTAGTACCCATAATACAGGCTTAACGCTTAACTTGGGACTAGATGGCGCTGTGAATGTCAGTAGATATTTATTTATTTATTTATTTATTTATTATATAATAACAAAGCAAGAGATAATCAAACCATAACATTTACTGTTTATGCTACTGGTGTCATATTTATTTTTATGACTACTAGGGCTGCAGTGGTTAAACGTTGATTGATTTTAGTTCAAACAACTATCGGCCTAGGTATCCAACTGGATGGCTAATGTAACAAGATGGCGGCGACATCTATAACAGTACACACTAGCTGCTCCGCCATCGATCCCTCAATCATATTATATGTACCTGCGAGCATGAGCACAGTCTTGATCGTGAACTGGCGCGAGCAGAAGTTGAAGAGGTCCTCTAGAGAGGGTCCCAGTAGGTCCATCACTAGGATATTGTGGTCCCTTTCGTAGCCGTACCATCTGTAACAATACAAATACAATGTGTCTCAAAACACGAAGGACATAAGACGTCCACAGCTGGACATATGAAAAAATAAATTTATTTAACCGCAATATTAACATTACAAGACTAGAACAGTACAAAACAATTATACCGGACATAAAAAAAACTAAAATCAAAGATGAATTAAAAAGAAATATGAACAGTAATTTACAAAAAAAAAATTTTCGAACACACTACTGCTGTTGGCCGCAGATGGCCTTTATGGCTTCACCGGGCAATTGACGAGTGCAGATAGCTCGCAGTCTTTAAAAAATATTGTTTTCTATATGTGTCGGATTAATGTGACCTGCATCTAGCGATTTCCAGTTACTATGATTAGTTTGTGTTTTAGTGAACTGAATATTACACACTTCCTTCACAAGTGTGCATCTATTTTTCTACGGAACATAAAATGTTCCTACTTCTGTAATACATAATCCACTATTCATACCCCAAACTTGTATTTCTCAAGAAGCTTACGTGATTATATAAGATAACCGTTTGTTTACTTCACCGAAACAAGGTCAAGGAAAAGAAAAGTGTACTGACACGGTTTCTTATTAAGTTCACCTATCAGGGTCAATTTCCACGCCTTTTGACTTTCGTAACTATGATAAAATTTATTTGACTTATCAGCAGATGTCGGAATTAAGCATTTATGCACTCACACTGATTACTTACAGCGAATATGGGCCTCAGAGAGACATGTTGTTATATATCTTGACATGAGATATGTTGTGTTATAAGTTATTATCAGTTAACAGTATAAATCAGTGTGAGTGCATAAATCGATGTTAATTATGGCTAATCTCATGTTTGCCATTTAAGATAGATATGACTTTTTCATTCAATCATCGGATCTTTTTGCTTATTCCTAATAAGCAAAAAGATTCCATGATAAAATAAAAAAGTCTTATCTACCTTTATGAGGCAAACATGATATTAGCCATAAATAACACCAGTAATATCCATATTAATCATATTCATAACATTTCAGTACAAATAAGTACATAATAGCTCTATATCCCATATCGCATCTAAAGAAAAACGCAAACAATCAAGAAAACAGTTCATTCGGCATGTTTTATATGTCGTCTTTGATACACAAGTGAACCCGAAAAAGAGACGGTGCAGTTACTAGCTTGTGACGTAACATTTTACATGTTAAGTTGTAGTGTCCAATAATTACACCGCCTGTCTTTCAATTTCTCTACGAATACAGTTATACAATACGCATAGGTGTCGTAACGCAAAAAAAAACATTATGAAGTTATACATTAATAAAACCTTTTTTGAAGTTCAATATTTGATCCTTGTTTGCCGATACAGAAAAAGGCACGTAGGTATAATCAAATCAGCTCATTATACGTCCACACCGAGGGGCACGAGTCTACCAGTAAAGGGTGTATAGGCCTTAGTCGTTCACGCAGTCCAGTGTGGATTGGCCGATTGCACACTCAACCTTTGTATCTCTTCGTAGGTGTGCGGAAGTTTCCTTACGAAGTTTACCTTCACCGAGTAAAAGCGTTGATTAAACGTACATATAATTTCGAAAATTCGAAGAGACATTGGTACGTGGCAGGAATTAAACCAGCGTCCTCCAGATCGGAAGGCAACAATCCACACCAATGAGCAATGTATGTAGTTTTATTACACATTATATTGAGAATGTTTACGTAACTACAATACAAAACAATATTATATTTATCCCGCATTAAAAGGCGTACTTCCAACAGGATGTTAGTTGATTTAGAAACCAACAGCAAGAAGTACAATGTTGTTACAAAAAAAACACATTTACCGTGCATTTACGAAGCTATCGATCGATTCATCGCGTAGCAACGAAAAAAGTCGATTAGTAACGCACTTTTTACCGGCGCGGTCGACGATCGCTCCACGCGACACCTACCTCACGTAATGGAATAATCATCAGCATTACTGGGTGATAGGACTCGATGATAGTACCACCGCAGTGCCAGGTATCGTCCCGTGAAACAGGAGTGTTATGCACTTTTGTGTTTCGGGATGACGGCACTGTAGATAGTGA
Source organism: Leucinodes orbonalis (assembly GCA_019425675.1). Classification (NCBI taxonomy): domain Eukaryota; kingdom Metazoa; phylum Arthropoda; class Insecta; order Lepidoptera; family Crambidae; genus Leucinodes; species Leucinodes orbonalis. The sequence goes on from PQWD01008199.1 coordinate 263,019, forward strand.
AATTATCGGGTAAGAGACCCTACATTCGTAGTTTCGGGTGACGAATGAGTGTTCCCAAAGCGGTATCATAATATATTTGAAAACTTGTTCCAAGTTTTAAAGATCGTCAGTAACTTTGGTTTTCCACCTCATTCAGAAGATAATTTAACGCATAACTGCTTGCTATGGCAGAATGTTACAGTTTATTTTTTATTGTTTTAATGTACAGGACGGTCAAAACGCTCAACTGATGGTAAGTGATACGACTAACAATGACAAAGTGGCATTGGAGGAGACCAACAACTGATATAGTCATTATTCTCCGTCAATGCCGTACTGCGCCCGACACCAGAGACACAGATGTTAGGTCTTTTATACTTGTTTATTTCACTAGCTACAGTGCCCTCATCCCGAAACACAAAAGTGCATAACACTCGTGTTTTACGGGACGATATCTGGCACTGCGGTGGTGCCGACCTAGACCATTCAGTATCGAGTATACCACCTATTAGACTCTGTTTGTATTGTAATAGTTTAGTTCTTAAACGAATTATTAAGTTATGTCAATAATATGTTAATACAATAAGTTCCAAAACAAATATTTATAATATCGAAACCCTAATTTTCACCTCCATAAAAGGCATTGTTATGATTGAAATAGAGGCTGTCAGAAATTTTTATAATTTTACCTAAATGAAAATATTTTAGTAAACAGTGATCTATCTATACAAGAGTTTGGCTGCGACAAACGTCAACAATAATGACCTACTTTTATTGAAAAACAAAAAACCATTTGTTTCGTTTAAACTTCTATTTGCCAACCTTGGCTACATGAAAGATCGGCGCATATAAAATAGAACAATAACTTATTTGGGCAAAGAAATTAACTAAGACTATATTAAACATTATTTTCATTGAGTTTTGGGTTTTTACCTAAATCAGATCGTCATCATCATCTGTCAGTGGCGTGCGTATATGCGAATAAGCAGTGCATACCCTATGCGTCCAGACATTCCGGAAAATCGTCAACATATTAAGGTAAGTGTACCTATAATGGACCATGTACCACCCTTAGTGGACCACCCTTGATAAACACGAAGAATACAAGCTGCCCAGGAGTTTTGCAGTTTGAGTCTATGACTTCACCCCACCAAGCTACAACTTGAATGGGGATATGTTGGGATGTTGACTTTGGGCTGTGTGTGTCGAAAGTAAACAGTGCGTAGGTCTCGCCATTTTCGTCTTAGATGCTTGTCAAAAAATTAAGGGATAAGCTTTTTGAAATATATATATTTTTTTAGTTACAAATGATCATTATATGGTTCAATATAATGCATTACATGGTAGTATATGGTAATGATTCAACAGAATATTTTTTTTGTAGAACTAATTTGCAATGTTGTGCAATACAGTGGTGGTCCACCATAGGAGCTCATTTTTTCAAGGTGTACCTATAATGGACCTCCCGGTCCATTATAGGGTCAATTTAAAATTTGGGACCATATACTATGTGTCAAAGTCATACGTAATCCCCACATCTTTCAGACTTGTTCTATACAAGAGTTGTGGTACTAAATAAACGGGGTCTAATAATGGACCAACCGGTCCATCACTGGGGCAGCAAAGTGGTCCATTAATGGAACAGGCACCTAATTGAGTTTAAATGTTTGTATTTATTAACCGATTCCTATTCATTTTACCTCCAGCTCCACCTTCACCTGATTCTCCTACAAGCCCATCAAGCACTGATATCCCTCAATTCGATGAAGGTGGATATTCACCATTCTCAGACTCTGCAAACCACAGTGAAGCTGGGGATGCCTTTGAGGCCAGCATTAAAGTCTGCGATTACATAATCGCCAAGTTCATGGGAGGAAAGAGGAATGCATCAGTGTTCAAATATCTCTGCGTGATACAAGAGATTACGACAGACGGGTTAAGGGTACAGGGGTTAAGATCCGTATATCACGGTAGAAAAATATTTAAGAAAATTGACAACGATGTTTGTATTATTCCACACTAACTCCCGAACCAGTGGTAGCTTCATTTGACATTCATAAGTGTTCTATAAGGATCTCAAATGAATAAACATTTTTTCATTTTCATTTCCATGAACAAATAGCAACTGTCGTCCCAGAGCCACAGGTGAAAATTGTCGACAGACAAGTTACGATTTCACCAAGAAAAAATAGGTTAAATTTTAGTCTTAGGTGCTTATATTAATGATTGATGGTATTTTAAATTAATATTAGGAACTTTTAGTCAATTGTTTAGCAAATGTTTACCACCCTGAAACTTCACTTGTTTACCAGCTACAAATATTGTATTTAAAAAAAGCAGGTTTAACTCTAGACGTACTTACGTCTAGAGTTAAACCTACTTTACTTATTTTGCTTTACTTTAGTACTTATTTTGCTGATTGATGATATTTTAAATTAATTTTAAGAAACTTTTAGTCAAAAGTTTAGAAAATATTGACCACCCTGAAACTTTCCTTGTTCTGCTACAAATATTGTATTTATCTACGTATTAACTTCTCATAAACATGTTAAACCTAGTCAGCTTTGTCCACTTAAATGTTAATAATGTTAAATAGGGTGATGCACACATAATATTAATATCATTTAAGCTTTAAAACCCAGCGTCGAAGGACTCACAGAAAAAGCGGTCCATTATAGGGACACCTTGGAAAAAAGGTGGTCCACTACTGGCGCATCAGTTCTTTTAATGTTTATTTTTTTTTGTTTAATCAAAATTGAAAATAAATTGATTTACGCACTGAATCTTATTAAGAATAAGTTATTTTTAATCTAGAAAAAATCCTAGCACTCGAAATTTTTGTTAGACTAAGAAAATCAAATTTTTGTCCTTAACCGGTCCATTACTGGTACACTTAACTTAATTGATTCCCGCTTTTCGCCCATTTACCTTTACAGATTTGAAAACATAGGCGATTTGCTGTCAACAACAGCACACAATTTGACAAGAATATAAATTATTTATTGTTTTTTGCGATTAGGGTCACTCACTTTGTATATCATCATGAACCACTCACTTTGTATACCCTGCTATATAATCTGTGCACGCCACTGCATATACCTACTAGGCTACCTAGCCCTGCCCGCAACGCTCTAAGCAGAGATTCGAGTCCATACTGGGACGTTGTGTATTTTTTTAAGGCTTAGAGCCATCTGCGCTCGCCACTCTCCTGGTGGAGCTGTAATTGCCATCTGAGGCCAATATCAGTACTCATTTAGGAAAATAAACGGTTTAGTCATGGGGAGATTTTTACATCAGATGATGTAATAAATAAGTACCTATATTTCTTGTATGACAAAGTTGCCAAATATAATTATTTTTAAATACCACAAAACTTCCCTAAAAGTTACAACAGTAAGTCGCAAACATTTTGTATGTTTTCGTGTAATGCAAGATTGGTGAAATTCGGGAGTATACGCCGTTGCATAGTCTTAGGAAACTTCATAATTCAGATGTTATCCACTCAAATAATTGATGTTCAAGTGTTACGAGTTGTATTCGTAGGCAATTGTCAAAAGCGAAAGCTCTGACAAACTCAGCGGTCAGTATAGTCATCGGATGAATCATCATCATATGTCGTATCATTCATAATCTTTTTCCTATAACGTCCCGCCACAGGCTACAGGCCATTACGCACAACTTGGCCAGGTGAGCCAAGGATTCGGTAGCCCTGCAGTACCAACATTTGTGTGCGTGGACATATTCGTTTGTATTAGTGGTGTAAAGTGCACTTTAAAACTCCCAGAGTAATTCAGACGTAACAACTACGTCTTTATTTATGTTACCAAGTGTACAGGACGTTCAAGACGCTCACCTGATGGTAAGCGATACGCCTGACCATGGCAGAGCGGCACTCTCCTTTAGTGCCGCTCTGCCATGACCAAGAACTGATAGACAGTTATTTTCTCCATCAACGTCGCCCGACACAGATAACAGTTATTAGGTCTCTTATACAGTAATTTCACTAGCAACAGTGCTCACCCCCAAAACACCTTCCACGGGACGATATCACGCACTGCGGTGGTACCTACCTAGACGACTCAGTACCGCGTCTACCACCCAGTATAATCGTTGTTTAGAACCTACAAGCGGCCAGCTTAGTTTAGAGCTAGATGGCGCTTTGTAAATGCCAATAAATATTTATGTTTTATTATACTAGGTAGCAGATGGATGTCAACTACTAGGGATCGGCCCGCGTGGAAATCATTAGGGGAGGCCTTCGTTCAGCAGTGGACATAATAAGGCTGTAATGATGATGATGATACTACATGTATCAATAAAACATTGGCATACCTGTTAATAAATTAAAATACCTATTTGATGAAAATACATTATCAACAAATATTTACAAAGGCAACAAACACACGGTATTGGGGAAACGCGTCACTGAATAATTTCCAAGCGAGCAGCGTAAACTAGGCCATCGCGACATTGTTCTCAGGCTCACGTGGCCGCAAACCGATGCACAATGCGATTGGTCAATTCTGCCATCCTAACGAAGAGTGCAATAAGTCGGGTTTTTGGGAAATTTTACTTAAGACCATTTCAAAATCCATTGATAGATTTTGAATAACAATAGAAAATACAATATAGAACATAGAATAAATTGATTAATAAAATAGCAAATAATCAATTAAATAATTTTGATAATTGATAAAAGCTCTTAATTTCACCGAAAATTGTTAAGATACTAAAAAAGACGTATAAGTCGAAAATATAAACCTCATTTTCCTGATTAGGGATAAGGACTTCAGTCAGTTTACACAAAAAAACCGACTTATTGCACTATTCGTTAAGAGGGCAATATTGGCACGCGTCATAGCGGGCTCCGAGATACGATTGACACGATGACGCGTTTGGTGTCCTGCCCGTAGATTTAACAGCTCTAGACTTGGGAACCGCGATCATTGAACTCAAAATCTATACTTATAAACAGGAAAGTTTTGTTTGTTGTAATAACTAGACAGATTTAAGTAAATGTGCCATAATGTCATACATTTCTACTATTCTGGGTAATTATATTAAGTTTACAATTGTTTTGCAAATTTCCAGCATGAGATATATTGTCCAACAAATATATTTCAAATGTGCTAACACACTTATGATCAGTGATAAATAAATGTCTTTTGCTCTCTGCAAGGGTGATGGATGAATGATTCTTAAGCTATCTTAACATTAAAGTAAAACGGCTACAAATACTCACCTTATATGTGGTATGCCAATGCCACCTTGTAGCATCTTATAGACTCTACTCTCATAGAGGAGCTGTGGGTGTCTCGCCTTTATACATTCAACCTTCACTGCTACCTCCTAAAACAAGCATTTGTTTTGGTTAGAAGTCTTAAATCAATAATCAATATGGGCAATTATGTATTGGTACTTAAACAACCTGCGTTTTTTGTAATCAAAATGGAAACCTCATACCTAACAACCTGGATTTTGCACATAAATTGATTATCAAATGTTGAACCCGATAAATAGTTATATTACAAGTAGAACAAATATATGCAATGAATGAAATTGTACACACATCTTATCCCTTCTACCAACAGAAATCCAGGAACAATAGAAAATTGTGTCAGCCATAATATGTGCCCTGCAAGGGGTAAAGTTAGGTTATTCCTCTTAAATATGTCAACAATTTTGAACTCCACCTTAAAAGTAAGAAATGGGTAATTTAATGTAATGCGTCTCTTAGGTTTGAGCAAAAAAGTGTCTCCCCAAATTTCTGTACAATCAGTTCAGCTGTTCTCAAGTTGTATATTGTGTAACTAACCACCACGTTTCTTTTAAATACATAGATATATTGAGACTATTTATACAGTTTGTTAAACTTACAACATTATCATCTAAGCATTAGTCTCAGTTCCTTTCGGAGTTTGCGCCCCAGGTTTTGTTAAGAAAACTTATAATATGTACACAATTAAATATACAATGTAGGTATGCCATGTCTCATTTTATATAGGAAAACCATTGAATAATTCATATAAGATTGATTTTTATATTTTTTATCAGTATTGATTTTGATTATCACTGTTATAAATGTAAGAAAAATAGCATGTTTTAAAATTAGTAATACAATAAAAAGATTAAATATCCTAACCAGTTATATCAGCCAAATCCATGAGGTCACAGGATAGACCCAGCAAAGCTTTCTGATGCAGTATTGTCTGCATTGAAGAAAAATAGTAAAATAACACACCTATTAAAAATTTTTGCATGCCAATTGAACTTCAAACATCAGTAGTAAAGGATAACTTAACTCACTAACACTGTTCTACTACTTTACCAAAGAATAAAAAAAAGTATATTTACCTAATCTGATTGTTTGATCACAACTAAATAAACTGTATTTCACATTGATGATATTGGAGCACAATCGTGAAATTCATATCATTATAGTCTGTTTTTTTTACCCGTGGAGTAATTTGACATTTCCAGTGTTGCACAGTTCTGACTGTTTTAATAGTGATGTACTTCAATCGGTAAATAAGAGATTAACGATTTTATTTTATGATGTGATATAAATTCCTGATTTATAAATGATTTCCACATATTTCTTATGAAAATTTAGGTATGTGAAAAAAAATTGGGGCAGTATTGACAAGTCACGTTGCTAGTCTTGTGAGGAACAAAGGTAAATAAAGGTAAGTAACCTTTCGTATTAATATTTATCGTTACAAAAAGGTAGATGTTTATTTCTTCATTTACTAGTGCCCCAAAAACGACTGAACCGGTTTCAATGAAATTTGGGATGGATGGAACGAAACGTGACCGCGATATCCACATGGAAAAAGGGAACTGAGACTAAATTAATTTAAAATTTAATAAACTTAAAATAAAACATAGTGTTTTAATTTTAAGAATATATACATTTGCAATTATTGAATATATTTTTATGGTAAAAAAATTGCTTACGCAAATATTTGTTTAGTTCATTTTTACGATATCCGTACTAACATTATAAATGTAAACGATGAGTAACGCTGTCTGTCTGTTTGTTACGCTGAACGGATTTCATTTAAATTTGGTATGGTGATAGATAGTAACCAAAATAGGTAAAAAATGTGTGTGTTAAAAAAAATGTCAGGCATTTTCTAAGCATGATTTCACCTGAAAAAGTCTAATAATTGTTAAACGTACGGTATAAAATTAAACATTGAAATTACTAAATTCGATTAGTGACTATTTGACTTAGTTTTGAATTTATCTCCATCCATTTTTTTTTTCTCCTGTAATAAAAACCGAATTTTTCGATTGAAACTGTTTTTGCGTAAAGCACTATTAAATTTAACCTGGTATCATTAATTTAGAGTTTGACATTAGTGATTGTCAAATTACTCCACAGGTATAAAAAACAGACTATAGTTAGGTGTATGTATAGTAGGTTCTCATCTCATTAACATAAATATAACAATTGTTTAATTAGTGTTTCTTTTTACTTAGAGGCAATGATATTCTGTATATATAAAATTAGATATGCCATCCGTGCCTCAAAAATGAACCGCCGAAGAGAGTACAGTTTGTACTCTTATGTTTAGGTAAATGTACACTAATTCGAAATATGTGTACCTATGTGTCAATGCATTCGGAACACTTTTTTCGATTGTTTTGTGAGCATATCACAAATCTATCCTTTTTTACATCATTGCTTAGAAGTGAATTATTTGCCTTCCACATACATTAACATTAAATATTATCAATATTGTTATCAATAAGTATGTTTATCTATTGTTTAGTATCTTAGACTCATGCTTAGTTTGGGGCTAAATGGAGGTGTGTGAATGTCTGTGGATATTTATTTATTTCAGAAGATGCTCAGTTTTTTTCATTGTTAATGGCATTTGCATTATGGACATTACAATGTCACTAAATGTGGTGTAAACCGTGTGGTGTGACCAGCATAAGATAGTTCACCTATTATTTGTGTGCACTTACTATATTTCATATTGCGCTAAGTATTGATGATTTTTTTTTGTATTTTTTTATATACAAAGTTGAAAGTGCACAATGCTCTATAGCATGCATATGCAGTAGTGTTTCATGTTTGTGTTCATGCTTGTATACTTGATTTTATAGATCAAGATGTTATCTCATTCAATGTGAAATGCAAAATATTGTTTGCAGGATCCAAGTCTCAGCTCAACACCTGAACATCAGTCAGCAAGTTGTTTTATTAAAAACCAATGAAGTGAAAAAAATAATAATACTTATAAAAATATTTATCAAAAATCATGAACAATATTACTACTCCACACATTTAGCAACATTGGTGATATTCTTACCAACATTCAAATTCATCAACAATTCATATAAAGGGAAAACTTAGATCAACAGCATGACTGAATTCACAGTAAACATATTAAAATTTTTCCCTTTGTGGATAATATCAAAATCAATAATATGATGTTTAAATAACCAAATCTTTGGATAAACTCTTAAACTACTACATTTTGTATTATTTACATATATGCATGTATATTATGAACACAAATATTTGTACTTCAAGTGGCTGAAACCATAAACGTTTGTTGTAGCTCTTGAGACATTGGCTGCTACACCAAGGGTTCTGGGTTTGATACCCGGGCAGTACAAACATTAGTGTGCATGAACATGTCCGTTTGTAATGTTCAGACTTATTGAAGAAAGACAATAGAAATCTATTGTTTATGAAGATAGTTTTCACGATTGAGTCTGACTGATAAAGAAATACACAAAATATTTGAGACAAACCTACTTTAATTTAACTACATAAATAATATTTGATATTAGACTCATATATACTATAAATAGTATTTTTCTGACATGTATATTTATTTGTTCACTCATTGTTATTGGATATATATGATACTATTCACACATACATATTTATGTAAATAAAAAAAACCCTTTTTTAGTATTGTTAAAATCATTAAGGCTATATTAGCTTTTATGATTTTATTATTTGTTGTGTATCCTGGGCATTGCCAAGTAGGTTTAATGTATGTCGAAAATTAGTAATGGGTGGTTTGTTTGACCAAATAGAAAAATTGTCATATACCTAATTAGTTATTGATACACAAAAAAGTAGGTTGTAAAAATAATAGTTCTGAACGTTTCGAAAGGATCTGTAACGAGCGTAACATTTATCATTCCAAGAACCTACGCCTTAAAGGTGATGTAAATCATGGCTTACGCAAATAATGTAAAACTGTGATTAACAAAGAACAGGGTTTACGCCCATCACGACCGTCATCTTCAAGAGAATAAGCACCAAAAATACATGGTAGATATCTCTATTGCCAAGACAACGAATTCAAAGAAAGAGTTCAGAATCACAATGAAATTTTGAATGGTAATATTACCTCTCCATCGTATGTATTTATAGCTAAAAATATATCTCCAAAGCTTCCACCGCCGATTTTGCGTATGATGTTGAATTTATCGGCTACCAACACATGTTTTCTGGTCATCAAAAGACGTTCGAAGGTAGCCATTTTCTTTTCCTTGGAACACTCGTAGTCACACAAATTATAAATCAATCATCGAACAAGCGAGAACACTGCACTAATATTAAAATTTATTGCTGAAATTGTTCACAAACATAAAAAATAAACGTAGAAAGTCTACGAAAAACCACTGAAACCATTCTATTCCGAAGTCTTAAAAAATTGTAGTCAACTAATCTGAAGTGACGTCACAATGGCAGTGTTGCCAGTATCGACTCCATAAAAAATACCATGTTTGGCATACAAAAATCTACCATGCCCTTTATTTCGTGAACGCACTTCAATTTTAATATAAATTTAATAATGTTAGTCATGTTAAAATAAGTTAAAAAGATATAGTGAATAATAAAGATATTTTAAATGTTTGAAGTATTGTTAACCCTTAATGGACGATTTTTTTTTACGTTTTAAAAAATATATTGTATAATAACATGTATTACTGTCTAGGAAAAATGAGTAAAAAAATCTAGACATGAATTTACTATTTTTTTTTGCAATAATGTGAGTGTTGTTTATAAACTACATTGCGCATTCAATGACATTTTGCAAGTATGGGTAAAATAAGAGTGGATATTGTTTTGAAATGTGTTTATTTATTCTAAATTATGATATTTATAAAAACAATTGCTTTTTTTCGTATCACATAAAGATACACGACATTTTGGCACATTTTGAACGTAAATCCTGAACATTTCGGGAATTGCACCTCTGCTGCTTATCCAGCCAAACTGCCCAATGACATGTCTGATCCAATCTGACGTCTTTCAAAGGAATTGCTTGAGCTGGTCCTCGGAACTTCTTCATTACAAGTTCTCTTTGTATTGTGCTCCACTAGGTCGACCACGTTTAGCGCCATTTGCAGGTAGACCCAATTTGCAGAGGGTTTCGGCAAGTTCTAGTCTAAATGTACCCAAATTGAGAAGTTGATCATTTCCTTTTATATTATTTACCTTCTTGAACATAACCCATGAATTTATAACTGCGAGGTCCAGGAAATGATAAATAAGCGCATGGTCCACTTGCGGCTCTTCATTGTGATGTGATAACGACCTATAAATGAATCTAATAAGTCCACGCCCCCATGTGAGCATTGTACTCCTTGATGACTTTGGGCATGGAATAGCAACTCTCTCTTTCTTCGATTTATCAAAGCGCGTGACTGTGGTTGCTGGTTCTGCTCCTACGTAAGTGGAAAGAAGGTTAACGGCTTGTTATCTTTCCACACAACAGCACTTACGTCAATATCATCCACAGTCGCCACGTTTTCCTCATAGAATCCTCTGGGTACGTTCTTTTTCATTATAGTGTTTTTGTCAGGCAATTTGCAGTTTCTCAATCGGTTTACTCTTACTGTTCCCAGTGAGAAAATTCCTTCCTTAGCTAAATAGGTGACGAGAGGCACAGAAGTATAGAAGTTGTCGAAGTATATAATGTGATTCACATTGCGTGTACCATTCTAGCTAACCTGACGACTGTATTTCCAGACTCTCCCAAATCTGGCTCACCAGGTAAGATGTTATTTTTGGAGCCCCCTCCACTGTAAACCTCAAATCTATGAGCATATCCTTGTAGACTGCAGATGAGATATAATTTGAACCCCCACTTGTGGGGTTTATTGGGCATGTATTGTTTTATGTAATGGCTCATTTTGGTTGCACACATCTGCTCGTCTATGGAAAGCCTTTGGTCTAAGGGAACCTTTCCAAACTGGCAGTTGAGCATTTCCTCAAGAGGTCTTATTTTGAATAGCCTGTCATAGTCTGGATGATCTTTGGGTAAGCATAGCGTATTGTCGGCAAAATGGAGAGTGGATCTTATTTTTTCAAATTTTTTTAACGGCATCGTATTTTTATGTGATCATAACCAAATTTATCACTCAGTAAGCCCTGGTTTGGAAATTTTATGACTGAGGTGTAAATCAGAATGCCTAGGAATTTATTTAGGATATTTTCATTTATAATTTCAGGATTGGATATTTGTTTCTGGGCCGCGTATAAGTTACTTTGTTCTACAATTTGCTTTTTTAGATCTGATGTAAAATAAAATGAAAAAAAATCATACGGCGTGTTACAAGACATCAATGCTTCCGTTATCTGAGTTTTCTCCCCTAAAAATAAGGCTGTCTTCAGCAGTAACAAGATTCCGTTTTCGCCAAACCAGAGGTCGCTTAGAAATCCCTTGTGATCTACTCTGGGGTACTGCTTCTCCGGCTTCCAAAATAGGAGGGTCTGGCATATTTTGATCGTTGTCAATTACGAGAGGAGGATCAGCATCCACTTCATCAGACTGGGCATTCTCACCTTCATCACTATTTTCAAGGTCCCGAAGAACATCTCGAGCTGTTTGATAATAGTGACCTTCATCCTCTACTTCGGAGTCCGAGCCGTCTAAGCCATCTTCTGAATCTTCAAGAGTTTCTAAATACTTTGTAATTTCGCTTTCTAGTAATCGCGGCATGCTGAAAAGCAAAATAAAAACCCTTCACCAAACATGCATTTATTTAGCAGGCAATGCGCATTGTAGTTTTCCTACAACATACCAGATTTCGCGTAATTCGACAGTAGCATCAAGTAATTTTCAATTTTACAACATGAACATGTAATTGAAGATATAATCAAGCAAATAAAAATATGTTATATACTTACATATATTTTATCAAAGTCCGAACACAGCTTCAAAACTTAGTTTCGCGCCACTAGAAAAGTTTCTTCAAAGTGACATTTGACATTCATTTATTTTTAATGCTAAAAATATTGGATAGTGCCAACATTAAAAAAGTACAAAATTCGTTCAGAAATAAGAACTAGTTGTCAAAATTAACAAAAAAATAAAATAAAGATAATTTTATCTGTGATGTTTAGTATGTTGTTTAAAAACAACATTGTTCCATTTAAGGTAATTGTTTAGTGTGTAGCACCTGTACCTACGATTAATATTAAAATCAGCATCATCAAATCAAATAATGCAAAATAAAATATTTTCGCGTACTCTTATACACTTGTAAAGTAAAGAGTACAATTATATTAAATAAATTACACTATTTTTATGATCTTGCCGTTTTTCTCTCCTCGTGGGCCTCAACGCTCATCAATAATTAACACGTTAATAATTATAGGTGTGGCCACCCACTTTTGCACGTTAAATTTATCGCGGTTGTTATGACGTTGATGGACGTAAGAATGGCGTTAGACGATAAGCCCTTGTCTAGCCCCTAGGAACCATAAAGACATGGAAGGATGACTAAAATAACAACTGCACTCCATATCTTCATTCCTTTTTTCCTTAACGTATTTAATAGTGGGTGAGAAAGAGACCTGTGTTACGAGTCGTTTCATTATCTGGTACGTTGTCACAACTTGATTTGATTGATGAATTTGCTAGTGAAGGGAATGAATTATTATATTTTATCGATAGTTATGGAATCTAAAAATATTGATAATGTGCTCTAGCGTGGGTACTAAATATTTGGCTGTCGATTTCGAGGTCGTGGGTTCAATTCTCACGGGGATTACTATTATGTAAGCTTCGATGGCGTCCTTCTCGAGGTTGTGCAAGAATATGTTTCCTTAGACCAAACTATTCAACTTGGCCATAATAACTTCGTGAGGAAAGCTAGGAGGTATCAGTTGGGCTGGGCGGCATTTGACAAGTTACGTCAGGTCCACAGAGGACGATTCCGTAATGCTTAAAAATAAAAGTCTGAGCAATGCGTCCTACACGTACCAACATACACAGGTGAGACATTGACATGGACTACGAAACTGGTTCACTAGTTATGTCACTCAACGGTCAATGGAGGGGGCTATGCTCGGGGTTTCTCTTAAGGATAAAATCAGATTTACTAGGTGGAGACTCGATACTGAGTTAGGTAGGTACTACCGCAGCGCTAGATATCGTCCTGTTAAATAAGAGTGCTATGCACTATTGTGTTTCGGGATGTAGACACTGTAGCTAGTAAAATTACCGGGTATAAGTGACCTAGCATCATCCCATTACACACCTCAAAGATAACTGTATATCTCCACTATTTGATGGATCTTAATATACATTCATACATATTATATACACATTCCTCTTCAATCACCCTATCAATTAAAAAAATGGTCAAGTGCGAGTCGGACTCGCCCGTCGACGATATCGCGGCAGCAAGTAACAAACTAAAATATTTTTATTTACTTAGGCACCTACTACAGCTTCATCACTGCATAGTATAAAGCAAAGTCGCTTTTTGTCCTATATATGTGCACTTAATATTTAAAAATACGCAACGGCTTTTGATGCGGTTTTTTTTAATAGATGGAGTGATTCAAGAGAGGGTTCGTATGTATAATAAGATCCATCAAATAGTGGAGATTTACAGTTATCTTTGAGGTTCTTTAATGTGATATCGTAAATAATTTCATTTTTTCCGTTTACTTTGCAAACGCAGGCTGCATCCTACAAGATTTATCAAAATAATATACCAAGTATTGTACACATTGAAAAGGTCTACAGCATACGATTTCAATAAATGTTTTTGTAGAAATTAGTTAAAAAAATAGAGGTACGTAGCGTTTGCGTCGGTACCGGCCGACCGGGCAGGTGGGAGCGTGCCTATATAATATGCAATATTACCATCGCACCCGTGCGAAACATGGGCAGGTCGCTAGTCATTAATATGAGAAAGAAAGTGGTTCACAGTTTATGACGTAAAAGGAACGTTTCCATATATTTTGTATGAGATTATTGATATGTGACGTCATTGCTCACTATTATAAATTGACCTAATATCTATTCGTTTCAGTTTATTTAAAAATACAATATTGCAAATAAACAACAGTGATCAATGAAACGACATATAAAATAAGGTGCGCTTTTATAAAAAAAGGTTTAGTATTTTATTGCGGATGGTGGAGAATACCGAATTGAATCAGTTTCGGAAAAATTGAATGGTACCTCCATTATCAAATAATTGTCGGGGCAGAAGTGCTTAGAACAGATCCTGCTGTGGGTCTTCCAGTTCCAGTCGGGTCTCCCGACTCGTCTCATCCACTCTTATTTTATCTTTTCATCCTTTGGGAAACTGTAATATTATAATAGACCTTAATATATCTGCTGATGTTGCTTCGCCTAACTAAAATATCGATATGTAAAAGCCACATCACTAGTTGAAATGTTTACCTAGAAAATTTAATTAGGATTTTTTGAGAAAAGTAGACAAATACTGTGTTGGCTTTTATTTAATAAGCTCAACTATAAGTAAGAAACATTTATATTATAGTTTACCCACATTTCCTGATTTATTTAATATAAATTTAACCAAAAACTCACGAATGAAAGTGAATCTTTTCACCACTGCTTTCTTTTCTTCCCGAATGTAAACAACAGCCGTCAATTACACAAGACATGTTTTTATGACCTAAAACACTTCATAAGGAACGAGCACACATAAAGATAAATCACTATCTGAGCGCAAATTAAACAGAAAATAATTTTCTTATAATCAGGAGCCGCCAAACCACTGACAGTACTATAATCCGGCCATGTGAGCAAGGTGTCAAACTGTTTTAAACAATCTTTAAGAATGCACGTCAAAATGTGATTTTGAATTTAGTAGTATGCTAAATAAGTCCAATGACATAACATTGTAATGAGTCCACTGACAGATGTGACGACCTGCTAATTATGAGAACAATGTTCAGTTCGCTGTCTCATTTTCGCCTACGCAAAATCGTGTAAGAAGTGAGAGCATCAGGTATACGTTTTTAATCGCTATTTTAGTTCGGATTCCATGTCTTTATGGTTCCTAGTCTAGCCCCAGCAAGCAAAGACAAAAACAAAATCATATAATTTTGGGTTGGTGTTGCCTGCCATATTTTTTTTATATCTAAAAATATTTTTTTAATAATGATAAATTAAAATTTTTAAATCATTTGAATATTGTTTTGTAGGTATGTACTGTATGTATTAGAACAAAGATTTATCGTTACTTTGAAAGCATTGTTACAAGTATGGCGACTTTAACCCTTGTGATTTTTTATAAATACACTAGTTGTTAGTTAGCTTAGCAGTTAGTTACTGTTGAATTTTATTTTTTAAAGTCTTAATTATAAGTAAAATAAAGATCAAAATTGAAACTATTTTCTATATGTGATTAATCATTATTACTTCTATTCTATTTATATAGGAAAGATTTATTTCAATTTTTCCCAATGTAACTTACATAAAATTAAAACAAATAAATATATTGATTTCAATATATTGATTTGTTTTACTAACAAAATGAATAACCAAATTTCTTTGTTACTCAAAAAATAGTGAAAACAAGGTACTTTTTAGCAGCTTCTGCTCCAATATCAGCATCTGTCAGATGTCACCATGGTATATACAAGTTAAAGTCATCACTATGGTAGTCAAAGGTTAAAGTTTAATATAACAGAAGAGTTTCATATAGGATTTAAGAATTAATATTGTATCTAAAGAGAGATATTCTTTTATATCATCATCATCGGCTCATTAAACATCCCCACTGTGAGGCACAAGCCTACCCATGTAGGGTGTAGGTGATTGGATAACGTACATATACTATAGAAATCATTTTCAATGTGGCAGGATTTGATCCTGCACCCTCCCAATCGAAAGGCAACAGTCAACACCATTGAGCCACCGACACTCTTTAAATAAATAAATAAATATCCACTGACATTCACACAGCGCCATCTAGACCCAAGTTAAGCGTGAAGCTTGTATTATGGGTACTAAACAAACGGAATAAATATATCTTTATATACATTTGTTTTTTTATTGTAAATACATACATATTGACTACATAGAAAAACCCTAGACGGCATTAACACAAACAGACATGTTCATCACAAAATGTTTGTACTGCCCGGGGAATTCGACCCGGATCCCTTGGCTGTTTGGCAGCGGACCTCTTTCAACCGGCAACACAAATGGGTCGTCATTAAAACATACAAAGTCTTTTGTTAAATAAATGTATTTAATATGAATTGAAGCCCTGGAAGTCAATTAAAGGTAAAGTTGTTCAATAATAAATGCAGTTATATTTGCCACCTAAAGCTTTTAAATTTTGATACTGTAATGTAACGTATAATTTTTTTCTGCAAACGTAATGTATTTTTCACTTATCTTTTCATTTCGTTTAAATTACTAGGTAATGGCAAAATTAGTCATTCCTAATGATGATAATGCGGTCTCTGATATTTTTCCTAACCCAATAAAGATATGATATAAAGTTCAATAATGGAAACAACACACTATATAAGCATGACCTTAACTAGGGGGTTTCATATTGCAAAATCAATTCAAACTTCAATGTAAAGTACAAAATGATTGTGATCATAGGGTGCACAAACACGAGTAAGTACAACTACATGTATTAGGTTAAACATTTGGCTGTCCTTTCCTATGCGTATCATGTTTCACATAGTCAGCCCATCGACGTATTTTGGCAAGGCCTAGGAATGCTTAAGGATAACAGGTCGTAAACACTAGATGATCTACAGTTTTATGAGCACTACCACTC